>CM076582.1:1623202975-1623476733 GCA_034641835.2 Pinus albicaulis | reverse complement strand
GGTATTCCAAACAAACGTTGGAAGAGCAACGTCCAAAACGTCAGACCACATTTCCTCGGAATTGCGACAGTTTACAAACGTCGGAAGAGCGACGTTCAAAACGTCGGACCACATTTCGTCGGAATTGCAACGGTTTACAAACGTCAGAAGAGCGACGTTCAAAACGTCGGACCACATTTCATCGGAATTGCGAAAGTTTACAAATTTCGGAAGCGCGACAGTTTGGGAAACATCAGAAGAGCGACGCTTGTTTGGAAGCGACGGAAAAAGTGTCGGTAGTTTGACACTTTGTCAGTGCGTCGGAATTGCGACGTAATGGCAAACCACGTTTTTCCCATCCTCGAATTGTCGCTCTTGCGACAACTATGTGTCGGAATAGCGACGAATTGGCCGTCGGAAATTGGGCCAAATTTACTAGTGTCATGTCGATGATGTGGGAAACATTATGGCCCTCCTTCGACCAGGTCACTTCCTGTCGACTTCAGCTCATTATCCAGGAAGTTGATCTAGAGATTCCCTTTCGGTACCTTGGAGCTTGCATGCCTCACTCGCAAGTTCTTCTCATTCGACGACATGTCCTCATCATTGGCCTTCGATTGAGTGATTCTGTGGGTGTTCAATGCCAGCTCACTGTTCACATTTCACGGATTGTACTATATGTCCCTTGAGTGCCATTATCATTATTGGTGGTTTCTCTCGCGCCTGTTAATAGATTTCATCATTGGTTGGTAATCAGGCGACTGTCTTGCATGTTCAACTTCAACTCACTTATTTTCATGCTTGAATTTGTACTTTTTCAGGTCGAGATGGAGCGCAAGACCCTGGGTTTTGTCTGATAAAATACAAGCTGCAAGACGATTTGGTTTATCATGACTATATGCATGATTCATCTGATTGGATGGATATAAGCATACATGAGTCTATTTGTTGATCCTTCTTGATGGATGGCTACGTTCATACCTTGGATCTCATTTTTATATGTACTCTTTTATGGATGGCTGCGTCCATCCCATATATTCATGTATCAAAGATATCAGTTGTACTTGTACTTGCAGGTCTTCCAACGACGGTGTTTGGTTTGAAGACGTTCTCGTAAAGCATTTCACTCCTCCCTCTCTCTTGGACCTCATGATTTAGGGGGTAGTTACACAGTATTTTGTTACCATCCCTGAAATCCCCATCCCGAACATTGGAGGATCATTTCATTGACTTCTGTGTATTTTCATACCTCGCAAAAAGTGTCATTGCATCCCTTGGCATGTGAATAACATTTCCTCTGTTGACCATTCCTGAAGCAGGCTCTCAAAAACACATGATTTTGGGTTGGCGCTGGTAGGTAGTTATGGCCTTGCGCCCATAAAGAAATTAGCACTGGGCCTCACGCCCATTGGCGCTCTGTCTCAGTGGACTGTCCACGCCGAGTTGTTTTTGGAAATTTTTTTAAAATAGAAATGAAGTTTCCATGCCCAACCACTTTGTGAGCGGAGTCATCATGGTTTGTTCGACTGAATAACGTCGAAGTCCTTCCTTTGGCTTCTTGTTTCCTACATTTGAGCAACTCTCCAAAGGATAAGGCCTTCCTTCCACCTTTTGAGGGATCCCAAACCACATCCTCCTCTCCTATAAATACATCCTTCTCACATGGTTTTAGCTAGTTGAACAGTCCTGACTATAGTTGGTGTGAGAATAAAGCAGAGAGGAATACATTTTCGAGAGAGAGTTAGGCCCATTGCCTCACCAATTTCGATCCCCGACAAATGCTTGAGATGCATTTGAATAGACCCATCGAAGGAGGCTGCAACATCAAGGCTTTTAGGTTGTAAACTTCTTTTCTCTATCTTTAATACAAGCCTGGTTTTTTGGTTCCAATTTTTTGTTCGATAATATGAAAAATTCTTGATTCAATCGAATAGTTGTGAATGAAAATATGTTTTCATATGTTGTCATCTCTCATTTGATCCTTGTGCAGGTACATAGATATTACCACTGAAAGACCACAACGTGTGAAGAAAAATATCAGCGGATCGCTGCTACAAACGACAGAAAAAGCGTTGGACCAAGGTAGGCCATCTATCCTAACTCGTTTTCATTTATAAGCTAGGAGTCTGAAATTCCAGCTTGTTCCCTTGTTGCTAGACCCACTCCAGGGCTAGAGGGATCACCTATGTCCACAAAGGGGATTTACCTGCACAAAAATATGTCATTACAATATTTTTTGGTTGGATTTAAAATAGAAGTTATTATAAAACATGCTTGAAAAAAGAAAAAAATCATAGAACATTTAAACTAATGCTCTTTATTTTTGTTAACACCCAATCCTAAGGGATTGGGTGAAATTGTATAATAGTGTAAATTAGGAAATAAGGAAGGCTAAGAGACATAGGGAAATGAATCCCAATAGTCTCACCTCCATGTATAAATTCATGCACACCCTCCATCAAATTCATATTCAAATTTTTGGAGTTACCTCCTGGCTTGACATGGTATCATAGCCAAGTCCATTTTTAGCTTCCTTTCTCTTGTAACTCCCTCCTCCATTCTGCGAAATTGGCTTTGCAATTTTTGCAGACTGTCACCTCTGTCATTCTGCCAAAATCCTACAAGAATTACTGATTTGCTGCCTTTTTGTTGTAGCTAGGCTACCTGTTGATTTATTGTATTCTGCTCCCATCTCTCTGCGTAGTTCCACATCTCACCGTTCCCACACAGATCCTCCCCCTCACCTCTCGCTCCCCCGTCCGACTCACCTTCCCCTCGACTCTACCACATCTCTATGTTCCCACATACCCTCGCTCTCAGGTCACTCCCTATCTCATTGTTTCCATAGACCCTCGCCCTCCCGCTCACTCCCCGTCCCCCTCACCTCTCGCTCCCCTATCCTCCTCACCTTCCCCTTCCCCTCCCACTCATTCCCCATCTCTGTGCAATCCCACCTCTCCCATCCCTGCTTTCTCCCTCCTCACCACTCTCCCCCTCTCCCCTCACCGCTCTCACATCCCTGCTCGCTTCCCCCTCCCCCCTCACTGCTCTCCCATCCCCACTCGCTTCCCCCTCCCCCCTCACTGCTCTCCTGTCCCCGCTCACTCCCCCCTCACCGCTCTCCCATCCCCGCTCACTCCCCCTCCCCTTCACCACTATCCCCCTCCTGCAGCCTCTCCCTCTCCCTTGTCCACCGTCCTCCTCACCCAAGCCCCTCCCCCTCACCACAACCCCTCCCCTCACCATCATGCTCATCGTTCACCAAGTTCCCCTCCCCACACACACCTCCCCCAAACCCACCTCCACCAGTTTGACCTCCCCCAGGTCTGACCTTCCCCAGGTCTGATCACCACAATAATAATAATAATAAATAAATAAATAATCCAGAACTGGTTTTTTTTTACAAAAATTAATTTTTTTTAGAGCAGAATGCATTTTCACTCCAGAATTGAGTTTTTTTTTTTTTCCCTCACGAAAAAATTATTTTTTTAAAGAGTCAAAATGCATTGTCTCATATCTATTGAGGGAGTTTTTCTCTTCAGCAAGGAGAATTATCCTGAATTGTCTCGAAAAATCAAGCACACACTCATTTTTTATGAGTTGTGGAGAGGAATTTGTGAAGGAGAAGGAGACAATCCACCGACAAAGCCCACCTCAGACAAGGAAATCACCATTTTGGAAAAAACGAATTGCAAGGCATATGCCTTGATTGCAGCTTCAGTAAATGAAGAGGTGAGTCGCCATATTACAATGTTTTGAAATGCCTATGAAGCTTTGAGAAAATTAAAATAACTCTATGACTCACATTTAGAACTTGAAATTGTTCAATTAATGATTAAGTTGTTTAGCCTTGAATTGAAAAATGATGACCCTCTTGCTTTAGAATCAGAAGTAAGATTTATCATGCATGACATTAAGAATACTGGAGTAGAAGTTGACATACCTCTCATAGCTTATGTTAAGGCATTGTATCCCACTTACTCATATTACCTTGAATCATTGCAACCTAGTGGAAACCTCATGAAAATCACCTTTGATTCCCTTGAGAAAAAGTCTACAGAAAGAGAGAAAGTTTCTGGAAAGATGACAACCCCTCTATCTTCTGAAGAGGTTGTATGTTTCGCACAAAGAGAGAATAATCATGCTCAAGATTATTCCAAAGGAATAGGTTGCCGAAGAGGATGAGGAAGAAGGAATTTCAGAGGAATGGGGGGCATACAAACTCAAACTAAAAAATCTGATATTCATTGCATACACTACAATAAAGATTGGCATGATGCATCTACATGTAAGTTTCCTTGGGATAAAATTGATCATCAAATTTTTGAGATTCAACAAGAAGATTCAACACCCATGCCTAGTGCATTAAGCACCTAGTTGCATTAACCACCCAGACTAGGGTGGGGCCCATAGTATTGTTTTGGGTACATGTCTATTTTTATTATCCCTTAATTAAGATGGACATTAAACTGTAATCTTTATTAGTGTGGACTTGAATGAGTTAAACTGAAAGTGATAAATTCAGTTAGCTAATGGATTTCGAGTTAGAGGTTGGTTGGTGGGACATGCAAAGTAATTCTAGTTGTAACAGAGTTCGAAGTGCAGTGGTGCAAGTTGTAAACAATTTAACTCTGTTAAGTGAGTTAAACTCAGTTGTGCTAGTTGTAACTGAAGATACACTAGTGAGAGATCTAGTAAATTAAATATTAATTAATTCACAATCAGCGATCTCACATGAAACTGAGGATTTATTATTATTAGTTGCATGCATGTTAGATCCAGTGGAGACCCAGTTGAGTTCTAGATGAAAGGGAGGTTGAATATCAGTTGTAGGATTATCTGCTTGCACACATGCAGACAAACACCCATTGGAGTGCCCATGATACTTGCGCAGTAAAGGCAAGCAAGAATTCCTATCTTTTAAGGATTGCGTAAGAAAGGCAGGCTATCTGGAGGTTGAGAATTGGCTATGTGTTGGTCAGTTTTGCTTATGAAAGTGTGAGACAAATTGTTGAGATTGCAACAAGATGATGAGCTTAGTGAAAAGATTCGCCTTCACTAAGTGGGCTCACATGCTATTTTTCGCGCAAGTCTATTTTTAGACTATGTCTATTTTTAGACATGTCGATCATATTCTATGAGTTGTAGGATGCTATTTGGGGATGGTTGGTCAAGTTGGAAAAATATATGGACTTCTAATTTTAGACATATTGGGCAGAATCTATTTTTAGATTGCCAGTCTAAAAATAGATATGTCGAATATTATTAGCTCTTAATAATATTTGAACTCTAAACATTATCTTATTCTCTTGGAGCACTTCAGTTAAGTGCACAGATGTGGCACAGGAGATGACAGAAGGAATTACACTATTCCTGAGGGTTAAGTGGATTTATTGCATGGAGACTTCAGTTAGAACTCATGTGACGGAGTTTGGTGGAGTTATTGAGGTAGTTGGTGGAGTTGTGTTCAGTTTAACTTAGTTAAACATAGTTGAGCTAGTTGTATCTAGTCTAACTGATTGATACACTAGTGAGAGTGGTGTGAATTAATTATTAATTAATTCACTAATTATTAACTCATGAATCAACTAAAGAATACATCAGTTAACTACAATGCATGGACACTTTCAGTGGAGACCAGTGAAGAGGTAGGTGAAAGAGCAATGTGACTATCAGTTGTGACTATAGTGTTGCATGATTTGCAACACACAGTGGTTGGAGATGCCAATGAGGATTGCGTGAGCAAGTAGATGTTTAGATTCATTAGAGCCATTCTTCGGCGATGATTGCCCCTGACAATGAGGCTCGCGAGGCAGAGATTGGAGCATGAGATTTGCTAGATCGGGACTTGATTAGTGTGTAGAAATTGGAGATTATACTGAGAGCTTGTGAGGAGCTTTGTATAATGATTGTTACATGATCTCTATGACATATAATATACATATAGTTGGGGGTTTTCAGCTTTAAGCTTTCCCATAAAATACTGTGTTCATATGTGTGAATGTTTATGGTTTTAATGTGTGCATGCAATTGATTTTATTTCCGCAATTAATGATCAATGGTAGAAGAGATTATGTATTGTGCATGAAGTCAAATAGTGTGTGATCAGGAGAATCTCGGATGTATAACATATCAGTTATATAATTTCTACACAAATAGTTGAATTTTGGAGGCTCTTGTGAGAAGAGAAAGGCATTGTATTTGTTTCATGATCCATGCTTAATATACAATAGAAGATAGTGGGGTTTTTAGCTGTGAGATTTCCCCAGGAAATTATCTGTGTTGTGTGCGATTGATCTTTCTTCATGTTCATGTGATTAGCGATTGTGTTTTTATTTCCACAAAATATTTGTAGAAGAGATTTAGTATTTAAATTTAGTACATTGTTAGATCAGGCGAATCCAAGATATACATGCATGTTGTATAATTTCTACATTGTATCAGAGCACAGTAAATTGCAGAAGTGAAGCAAGATATGAGTTTGTGACTGGAAAGAATTCGAATTTGCAGAAAGACTTTCTTGGTGCTACAATTGATTCAAGATCAAAATGGATTTCAATGGTTTGAGGTTAGAGTATTCAATCAAGAGCAGCTCAAACTACATTTCTTGGAAGGATAGGATGGAGGAAGTACTCGAAGACAATGGCTTGAAGGAATTTATTGACAAAGATGTTCCTAAGCCAGATGTTTCAAATGCTGCAACTCTTGATTGATGGCAAAAGAAAGTGGCAAAAGTGGGGAGGATCTTGTTGGAGGGAGTACGAGACCACATTGTCTCAAGCCTCCATGGGAAAGCCACACCATGTTCAATGTGGAAATATTTGATGGATCTATTCCATAGCAGCAGCGACCATAGGAAATTGGATTTCAAAGATAAACTCAGGAAGATCAATATGGAAAAGGGCGACGCCATTCCAAAATATATCACGAAGTTTGTCCAATGTTGGGATGAACTGGGGAGTGTGGGAATAATAGTCATTGATGATGATTTGGTGAGCTTGGATCTCCTAGGACTTCCCAAGAGTTGGCACACTATGTCAATGGAAGGGAAAAATTGCCAGATTGGGAACAACTGTGGTTAGATTTGGTGCAGGAGGAGTTCAGACGAAACACCAGAGATGGATCTTCATCTGAGAATGAGGATGAAGAGGATTTTTATTTGGATGCCAAGGCGAGGAAAGGGAAAGGGAAGAAATTCCACTCAAAATTTGAGTCTAAGAATGGCAAGAAGCAGGACATGTCCAAGGTGAAGTGTTTTCACTGTCATGAACATGGGAATTTTTCTACTAACTGTCCAAAAAATAAGAAGAACAAGAAGGTTGTTGGATCTATAGCTAGTGAGGCCCTTGCCTCACAATTTGAACTTGACTTCTCATTGATCGCATGCATGGTGTCCAGTGCATTAGGATCTGTGTGGTATTTGGATAGTGGCGCTTCCTTTCACATGACGGGAGATAAGGAACTTTCAGTGACTTGGAGGAGAAATATCTCCAAATGCGTATTGAGATGGGCGACAACAAATGGTACAATGCTACCGAGATTGGTACTATTACCTTTCAGTGGGAGTCAGGTAAACCATTTCAATTAAAATATGTAATGCATGTACCAGGTTTGAAGAAAAATTTGGTCTCAGTTGCAATGTTGGAGGATAGAGGCTATGAAATTATTTTAAGTGATGGAAAAGCTTTCCTATGACATAAAACAACGGGTCAAGTCAATAGGATGGGGATTCGAGTTGATTTCTATGAACTTCATGTGTGGCTAAAACAGAAGCACATGGATAACGAAGACCCTAGAAGGTTTTTGGAATCTATGTTGCCTCTGTTTACATTTCCTCAAACTCATCCATTTCCGGATCTAATTACTCGGTGTCAGAAGCCGTATGATCCTATAACCAGGTCAGTGGTGGTTGAGAATGGAAACATTTTGATCACCATATCTCCTAAAAATATTAACCAAATTCTTCTCATCCCTCCTTCTGATGCGTTATCCTATTTCTCTCCTGTTGCCCTCATGGATCTTTATCATAAATTATCTTTCCCTCAGAGAGCTGAGATATTTGATATTTTCTTACCTAAAGATGCAAAGTTACCAAAGAGAAATCCCCCATATGCATCTTCCATTTTTCCTATAGCTTCCATACATTGCATCTCCCTTCTTTCTTATCTGTTAGGATATCCAAACGATGAAATCGTTGATGAACCCATCCTAGGTTTATTATCTATCTTCAGTCTTGACAAATCACCACTGTTTATGTACAATTACAACCATTTCTTGGTTGATATTATACATTAAAAATTCATGAACTTCACCACACAAGGAGCATTTAATTACTCTTATGTGATTATTCATATGATTTTGTTTCAGCGGGCAGAAATGTTTCCTATTCACTTCAACAGGCAAGATGCACATGGAGTGAATCAATCAATGATTCACTGGATAGAATTGGCCAAAGCTTCATCAACAACCACTTCCTTCTCACAATTCATAGATTCATTCATCCATCCAGTAAGGCAGCTCCTTACTAGTCAATCAGAGCCCAAAATTGGAGAAGACATTGAAAGAATTATGCACCTCAGTGAACAAGAAAAGACAGGTGATTAGTATCTGTATAAAAATTACACAGAAATCAGGGTGTATGGCTGCAAACTTCCACCATACAAACTTATAATATATGTGCCTGTGAGAATTTTCTCCTTAGAGTACATAAGACAAATGTTGAATATGGATGAAATGCCTTTTGTTTTAGGAAAGAGGAAAGCCCAATTTAAAATCAAGGCCAATGTTGGATCATTCATCTGCAATACCAGAGTAGTTGGTGCTGATGTATATGCACTATTAAAGAATATGGGTTTTCAATTAATTTTAACCTGGTCATATGACCCCCATGACATTATTTCTACTCTGAGGGTTGAAATCAAGACAACTCCTTACACACATATTTCCAGAGAAAAAATAGAGAAATACAAGAACTAGGATGAATGGGTAGAAGGTACTCTACATGAAGTAGATGAACAATTCTTCAAATGTACAAACTCCATTTCCTGACAGTAAGCAGCAAAAGAGGATCAGAGAAGAGACAACACATTCCAAGGAAATCATGAAAGGATTCATCTTACAGCACAAGAAGGAAAAGCTCACTTCCACCTTGGTTTCAGAGGACAAAATACTAGAGAATATAAATTTGGGAGATATTGAAGTGTCCACATTCACCAATGTTCCTCAAACTCCTCCATCAACATCGCCTACAAGAGAGGCAATAGAAATCATCGATCATTTAGATGCCAGGTCTTCTAAAGATAAAAATATATTTTCTAAATTTCTACAGATCAAGAAGAAGAATGAAGCACTGAAATCAGATGTTTACAGCCAATTCTAGAAACAGACATCTACATCACAACACAAACTTCTCACTTCCTTTGACAATGAGAAAGGAAGGATGCAGATGGCCTTTCTGAAAGCAATAGTGTCATTTCCAAAGACACATGTTGAATATAAGAATATTGTCTTCTCATTCGATACAAAACAGATACATCCAATTGACTAGATGGACATGCACAGGCAGTAAGGAGAAATGTTATTTTCGACAATGAGTACAATAGCTATGTCTCTTTCCAAATTGAAAGTAGCACTTTAAAATATGGAATCCTAGTTGAAGCTTGAGAAATTGTCTTCATTAGCTAAAGACAACAGGATGAATAAATTGGAAGAACTTGTAGTGAAAGTGGCACTACTACATTTGGTGGAAATTCCGACACTTGGTTCTGACGCTTTTGACCAAATGTCGGAAATTTCCCCAAATTTTTTCCATCCCGCCCAAACCCGTCGCTATACTGACGTTTATAGAAAAGTGTCGCAATACCGACACTTAGAAAAGTGTCATAATTGCGAATTTTGGAGGAAGACGTCGCAATTGCGACACTATGGCCCAAAGCGTCGCTATTGAGACGACTCCAATCGTCGCAAGTGCGACACAATGTCTAGGTGTTGCCATTGCGACGTTTAGGTACCCGTCGCAATAGCGACGCTTTTTCCGCCGTCGGTATAACGACACTTATATGCGCGCCACATAAAAATACGAAACTTATATGCGCGCTACATAAAAATTCGAAACTTATATGCGCGCTACATAAAAATGATTTTATTGTTTCGTATGCGTCGCAATAGCTACATTAACGTCTGATATGACGTGCGCATTCGCCCTCCGCTCTTGCAGAACAGCATTCGCCCTCAGCTCTTGCAGAACAACATTTTCCCTTAGCATTCGCGCTCAGCTCTTGCAGAACAGCATTTTCCCTCAGCATTCGCCCTCAGCGTTCACCCTCAGCTCTTGCAGAACAGCATTCGCCCTCAGCTCTTGCAAAATGGTAAGTTCTTACTGCAGGCCCTTCCTCCTATAGTAGGGTTGACTCTATTTGGGTTTTTTTGGTCAATTCTATTGGATTGTGTTAGGCTGTATGGTTCTCTCTAGATGTCAAGAATCAAGATTCAATACCCTCTATTATCTTCATCACCCATTACAAGATTTAAATTTTTCCCAAAGAAACGCTTATTAATTTGGCAGCCATTATTTCTCCCTGCTTTAAAAACCCTACATTTAAATGAAAACAAGCATTGCATTTCAACTACAAAAATCTATTAGTGTTCAAATGTACATGTGTGCTACATTAACGTCGATATCACGCGCGCATTCGCCCTCCGCTCTTGAAACGACGTCGCCCTTAACGCATTCCTCCTCGGCTCTGCCCCGAACGACATTAGCCTCGGCTCTTGCAGAACAGCATTCGCCCTGGATTCGCCCTCAGCTCTTTCAGAACAGCATTCGTCCTCAGCTCTTGCAGAACAGCATTTGCCCTCAGCATTCGCCCTCAGCGTTCGCCCTCGGCTCCTTGTAGAACGACATTCGCCTCGGCTCTTGCAAAATGGTAAGTTCTTACTGTATGACCCTTCCTCCTATAGTAGGGGTTGACTCTATTTGGGTTTTTTTTGGTCAATTCCATTGGATTGTGTTAGGTCATATGGTTCTCTCTAGATGTCAAGAATCAAGATTCAATACCCTCTATTATCTTCATCACCCAATACAAGATTTAAATTTTTTCCCAAATAAACGCTTATTAATTTGTAGACCATTATTTCTCCCTCGCTTTTAAAAAACCCTACATTTAAATGAAAAACAAGCATTGCATTTCAACTACAAAAATCTATTAGTGTTCAAATGTACATGTGTGCATCACTTGTGTAGGGGTATTCCTTTTCCACTTTCACATTATCCAAGAATGTGTGTAGTATAGTTCATATTTTTTGTGATTTAGATTGTCTTGAAAAAGGAAAGGTAAATTATTTCCCATGGAAAAAAGAAGGTTTTCCTTTTTATAGGTTGTTTGGACTTACGTGGAAAAAATTTATGGTATGCCTTTCATATTATGTAGTTTAAATTTGAATTAATATATTATTCTACATGAAAATATAATTACCTATGTGATGTCCTTCATCACTAATTAAAATTATAGGGTTTCAATTTCCTAGACTATAACTCATCGATGCTAAATTCTAGGTTCTCATTGGTGGATCACTCTTCCATTGATTTCCTTTCCCTCCGGATCTTGTCATACTTTAAAATTCATCAATGATACATATATTATTTTAGGTATCCCAAAAGGCTTTATAGTAGAACATATTGTGAATTTTTTTTGACACTTGAGGATTATTTTTAGAACTGCAACGCGGTCTATGCTATCAAGTTATATATCAAGAAACTTGTCCTTAATAACCACACTATGAGGTAGGTTCAACCAGTTTGAACTTGTTGGGACATAGAATATGAAGTTGTGTGATGAGTCCATATCACTGAGTCTATTATGGTGACAAAAGTGAAGACACGTAATGATAGTTATTATGTTAACATTACTAGAAACATTTTCAGAAATTATCCATGCTATCAAGATGTCAAAATTCCAGTGCATTAGGTGTCAATACTCGTAGCTAATAGATAATAATAATAATATAAAAAAATCACAACTTTATTCTTGAAATATGATTGTCACACATTGGTAACCTAGTTCACTGAGTTACTATCACCCAAAGATTTGCAAAACAAACTTAAAATATAAATTAAACCAACATGAGAATCCAACTAAGGGTTTCTCAAACAAAATCATGCCATAACCCTGGCATTTTGAAACCCAAATTTGAATCCATCATAAGTAATACAATGCAAACTCGGATGGATTTTCAATGCATGTTTGCATGCTACACTTATTCTCTCGTCTAGATATCATTTTTTTAAATGGAACCATTAGTCAAGACCACAGATCCTTTTTATGTGAAAAATTTCAGCTCTATTTGAGCTCTTTTTTTTGCTCCACCACCTCCATAAACCAAAGTGTTACACGGGGTCTCGCCCCCACCTAGGGGGTCTAGATTCCCTCGCCCCTCGCGCTCGGGGTCTTGGGGACTTCTAGGGGATGTTTCCCTCTACGCCCCCTCACGCCCCCGCACCCCACCCCCCCTCACGCCCCCTCACGCCCTCACCCCCTCCACGCCGCCCCTCATGTCCCCTCACCGCCCCTTTTAGTTCATGGTTTTCAGTGTTAAAAGTTGATGTGCCACTTAGCATATTTGAGAATCCAAGTGATTTCGATTCGGATGGTGACATGGTTAATCTTGATATATTCGTGCAGAGTTGGATGCGAGAGACTAGTGGGGCATTAACTCGAGCATTTATGCTCATTTATCATTATGATGATATCATTTGATATTAATATGTTATGTTTTAATGTTTTATGTTTCGACATAACTTATTTGCGTTTAAGTTTTATGTTTTAGGACTTGAGTTGTAAACTTCAGTTAAACTCTATTTTGAATCTTGATATAATATGTCATATGATATCTTAAACTTTATTTTCATTGTACATTGTTAGTAGTTACATTAATGATTATATAGTTACAAACTTACAAACTTACATGCATGATTGTATGATGTATGTTTTAACTTTTAACTTTTAAATTTGTTTCAATTATATGATTCATCATTCATCGATTTGTAATTTTATCATTTATGATTTATATTTCATGATGCAAGTGTATGATGATTTGTATATACATTCCTTGCAAAAATATAGTTACATTTTAAATATTAAATTTTATAATTTTTATGACCCCAGACGTCCGCCCACGTTTCTGAAAATTGGTAGGGAGCTTTTGCATAGGCCGCTCCCGCGCCTCCCTCCCCCTCGCTCCCACCTCCGGGGGGACTTGGGGGAACATTGCCATAAACATATGCAAACATATATCACGATCTTGGAATTCCATTACATATGTATGTGCCAATGTTCCATAATCATGCCCCATCATCAATTTAAGAAATTTCCATTGAATATCAAATTATGGAGGGGGGGGACTTTTTTGTTGCAACATTTGGCTCAAAATCGTGGACCATCTCCGTATGAGGTGAATGAGAACTATAGATATTTGAAGAAGTAGATTAGTGCCTTTTCCTACTGCCATGGAGTCATATACAGACTCATCCATCACAAAAATTTGTCTTTGTTCATTCTCACCTTGAAAGTTGCAAAAATTCATGCCCTAATTGAAACGACACTAAATTTGAAAGATATAATAAAAATGCAAGCTAGAAGTGCCCTATTAATACAAAAGGGAAAACCTTCCTACCTACCCTAACTAAGATAAATTTTGATTGAATAGGAAACATGATATTTCCTATGGAGTTGATCCAACAACTTGTTAAATGCATGGGACTAAATCATGCATTTGATTTCAGGGAAACATGCGCATGAAGAGAAAAAGTGCGAGAAATTAATGGAAAAATCCATACATGCCACTTATAAAAACTACACCGAAAGGTCAAAAAATACTTAAGGACTTAACTTAATTTGAATCCAAAAATGACAAAACAGAGTTAGTGAAAACACGAGAGTGGTGTGGGTGAACAACATAAATAAAAAGTGAAGATACCTTTCCCCAAGATGCCTTTGTCACCGTTGTATGAAAACATGTTTTCCTTTTTCCCTTTATACATGCAAGTGAATGCATTATAGGTATGGTGTTTTCCCTGAATAGGAGAAGCCTACTTAAATATATCATTCGTGGATTGAATGTTTGGGTGCCTTAATGTGCAATGACATGTTTCCCAGGACTGGAATTCAATGCAAGGCATATTTGAAACTCTAACTCTCGTCTTCCGGTGTCTTATTAGAAATTATTTCGATTTTCATTTTTTGTGTTTTCAAGTTAGATATTGTTTTCAAGTTTTTACATTTATAATTTTATTGCAATGTGACAGACTGATCGAGTAGTGCGAGAACAACCCCGAGACTGGGATGATCGCTGGAAAGAGGCCGGCGGAAGAACATGTAAAGTGCCAGCATTTCTCTATCTTCGGAGTATTTTAGTTATTTACATAATTGAAATAATATTAATTTTGTTCAAATATGCGGACACCTAGCCATGGTACGCTCTGATGATTCCCTCTTTGAGGAAGAGCTTTCTTCATCCCTATCTCAGATGTTCTTGTTGAAAAAAAAAGGCACGAGATGCAAGGTCGAAATTTAATACTTTGATAGACGCACCTCAAACACCCGGGAACAGAAGAGAGGATACAACATTTTATGAGGTAGCTAGAAAGATATCGGGTAATAATAAAAATTCAAAAGGATATTTTTTTTGTTACGCATGAGATGAATTGTGATAGTTTGATTTTTAATTTTTTACATTGACTAAAACTAACAAAAATTTCTTTTGTATGTAGCGTTTTCTCGGCATTTGCTCGAACCGGTGTTGGTGGTAGTGGGACACAAGGGCAAGAGATTGCCCAACAACCCTCTCGTACACCTTCTACTCCTTTAGGTGCTAGCCAAGAAACACACCACCGCTGACGGGCACACCCGACAACCGTCGAACGTGTTGGCAATGATGAGGGCGATATGGCCAACTACATTATTGCGTTTCCACGGAGCTACACGTGTCGGCTCCACGAGGGACCATTAATGGCACGTTGTTGGTGAACGATGAGGGTGTCCCTATAAAGCATGTACAACTCCCGGGGAAATTTTAATATTTTAACTATTTCATGTACTTTATCTAAAAACATATTTATCATGATTTTTTATTTTTAAATTAATGATAGATCTTCTTCTTTTTTTTGGTTTTATTACGTAGTAGGAAACAATAAGTTCTACGAGATTCGCGAGAGCCATGCGTTGGTAATTTTTTGGCCCAACCATATGTATAGTGGTGGAATTCCTAGAATTCCAACTCAAAAAAGAACTTCTAGATTATCTATAAGCCCTTTTTGGGGATTTCGGCACATTTGTGAGAACAACGGTGGTCTGCGGTGGCAGGCAAATATTTGAAATATACCGGGGGACACCTATAGGACGCAATTGCAATTTAACCCTAGATATGAGCGTCCTCTCACGAGTTTCGGAGAGTGAGTGGAGAGCACTCATCCATGACGGAAAAGAGAAAAAGGGAAAAGAAAGAAGGGAAAAAATGCCAACTGGACCCGCAAGGTAAATTACAACTTTAATTCAATAGCTTTAATTTTCTTTATGTCTAAAATAAAAGTGTGCTACGTCATATCCGACTTCAATCTTTTGATGCTAGGTTTCCCGACACCTCAACGGTAACCAAAGCTAGGGATTGAGAAAAAGGGCCATCACAAGCTCTACCAGTGTGGCTACTTGAAATTAGATGCAAGAATTGTAATTAAGTAGCTAAACATCTTATAATTAATTGTATCGCCTTCCAACGTTTTTGTAATCCTATCGGATATGATTAAAAATACACAATCATATGTAATGTAGGGTGATGACTTCGGAACGATAAACTACAGAGGAAGATAAAAATATCGCTTCGTTTTTGGCTATCAAGTCAGTAGTTGAACGTCGCGAGCTTAGACGTAGTCCCAAGATCTAGAATTCTCGATAAGGTAAAACATTAACCTTTCAATATTTTTGTTTTCGTCCATAAATTTAATGTCTAACAACTTTGTTTAAATCGGGGAGCGACCCTACAGACTGAGGCAAATAACCCCAGTTTTAGAGCAGGATGTAGATGATCCTCTCGTGCAACTCCGATCATTGTAGTGGGGACCAAGCCGACAATGCTACTATCGGTGAGGGCCGTGACGGTAATTAATTTCCACTTATAATTTTTTTTCTAATTATACCTTGATGGTTGTCCTTATAACGTTTTTTTTCTAAATGATGAGAGAATGTTTCCCTTGAGGATCTTACCACCCGGAGAGGAAGACGAGGGACAACGGTCTCAATCGGCGACTAACCGGTGCACCGGAGTAAATAATCTCATTGAAAATTTTTTTTATTAATATTACCGAACTAGTTCAATGATATTTTAAAAAATTGATAATTAAAATTTAATATTATCTCGTTTTTGTAGGCGATGCCCCGTCACCGGATGAGACCAAACATCGTGACAACGTAACTAGGTCGTCGGCGATAATCGGTGCACCGGGTAAATAATCTCATTGCAATTTTTTTTATTAATATTACCGAACTAGTTCAATGATATTTTTAAAAATGACAATTAAAATTTAATATTATACGTTTTTGTAGGCGATGCCCCGTCATCTGGATGAGACCGGACATCGTGACAACGCAACTAGGTCAGCGGCGACAACTAGTGCACTAGGTAAATAATCTCATTGCAATTTTTTTTATTAATATTACCGAACTAGTTCAATGATATTTTAAAAACTGACAATTAAAATTTAATATTATCTCGTTTTTGTAGGCGATGCCCCATCACTCGGGATGAGCCCGGACATCGTGAATACGCAACTAGGTCGATAGTGCGGGTTGAAAGGCACGAAACAGGGAGCAAAGCACGATGATATTGATGATGTAATTAGGAGCTTTAAAAAATAGGAAGAAGAAAAAGAAAATTTGACAATGTAAAATATTGTATTATTATAAGACAAACGTTACCATACTTGGAACGTTTTTGCGTTATATAAAAAAACTCAATTATCATACTATTTTTATGTCAAGCATTAATTGCAATGTTTCCTTGCGTACTTTTTTTGTTGAATTGTTTTTTTTATTAGTTATTGAATATTTTTTTTATGCTCATGAAAGTAAAAAAATGAAATATAGATTGGGTATTAGGGGGATTGAGAGTGATGTGGAGAGGGGCCATAAGAGCTTCCACCTTCACGTGGTTGGGGCTGTTTAGTAGAGAATAATTTATTGGAGCGATTTAATCTTGGAGCAAACCTCCTTGATCCAGTAATAGCAACAAAAAAGTCACTTGTTGACTTAGTTGCTACTCTTTCGAATCGTGGGAGGCTTGTTCCAAGTTCATGCGACTCAATAAATTGTTCTTGAAACAAAGAGGAGCTTATTCGGGTATGTTTTGACATTTTCAACATATGTTCTAACATTATCATAAGAATGCATCTTAGAGTAAAAAATACTACATCAATTACTTGTATTTATTGTATAGATAATGATGGATTTTGATTGACTTGGCGAGTGCGGTACAAATCCTCTTGCATCATGAGCAACACAACTTGTCAACAGGGTCATGTCCAAGATATTTTTGCTTGTGCGCTTGACCGGGTTGCAGTAATGTCACATTTTGTAAGTTCCTTTACGGTTCATAATTCAATATTAAGCTTGTTCATTATTATTATCTAGGTTTTTTGTATGTGTTTTTTCATCTATTTGATTGTAAGCAACTATGCATGTTTCTGTTGTTCACTATGATTTCTCCCATTACCACTCCCAAGGATGAATCCAAATTTATTGTTACATAGGGTTACTTTATTGTTACTATGATTTCTCCATTTACGATTTCATAGGTTACATCATGTAAAGTTGTCAATCTCGGGTTGGTGATGAGCTTTAGTTCTCGGATTTGGGGCTTTTACGATATTTTCTCCCTCATGTCATTCCCCGCATCACCTAGTTGTTTGAGCATGCCAATTGTCTACCACTTGTACCAATTGGCACATGTCAATCTCCCGAGTGGTGCCACATTTTCGCCTATTTTCGGTAGAGTTTAGGTTTTCTCTAACATAGCTTCGTAAATCCGATTCGATGCACGCTTGAATATTGTCACATAATACTTATGGTTTGGATTAATGAGCATGTTTTTGAATGGTTGGTTGATTCATAAGAACCACCCATATAGTCATCTTGAGATATTTCAGAAGGTTTCTCGGGTTTCCTTTTTCACCGTTTCTAGTGGGTGGGATGGTGTGGGGGGTGATCCATCAATACTCGGTGCTCTTGTAGTAGGGAATTTGTTTTTGGGGGATATAAAGGAGCATTTGATGTAGATATCCCATTGGATGCATTCATAGATGGGCACGAGAGGTCAAGAATTTAAATTAAAAAATATGCAACCTCTATCATGGCAACTCGAAGGCCGCGAGAGACATCTGGTTAAAGATTGTTTTTGTGTTGGCCTTAATATAGTCGTGATTTCTTTCTATTATCTTAATGCAAATATATAGTCCGGTCTCATTAAAATGAGGATTGTGGTTGTATTTCTCTTTGGTTGTTTCTCTCTTAATGCTCCCAGGAAGTTGCCAAAAGTTGCGATAGTTGTTTAGTTTTGCACTGTTACAACTTAAAAGTGGTTTTTTAGCAATGGGAGTCATGTTTTTTTAAGGTTCATACTAATATGAAGATCTTGTAATTCTATATTTAGCATAAGAAGATGGCCTCCGCCTTTAGGCGGTATGACAAAAATTGCCACATCTACCTCATTGGGTAACAATGGAAAGAGGAAGAAGTTGGGTGCAATGTTTGATAATTATGGCAGTACAATTGTCTTCTCTTTTCGTTTTTTCACCCATTTTCACTTTATCGCTCAAGCGGAAGAGAGGGACTGCGAGATTACGCGACAGAGAGAAGGTAGTTAATACAAGAGAGCTATGGAAAGGGTTGTACTTCAACAAGGATGGCTCGGTAGACAAAAAAATTGCGAAGTCGAGAGAAAAAATTATGTTTAAAGGAAGGTCACTTGCCGTGAAACTTCAGCTGTGGTGGATCTTTCCTTGTCCACTTATATTCAGATTTTTAGTAATGTGTTATTTTAATTTTTCATGGAGGGTTGTTTTGGCATATGGTCTAGCATTCAGTGCACATCACTTGAAAGCATTGTCAATTTGTCTTGCGGGCGGTGTGAACAAACTTGCTTGATCTTGTTGGAGTCACCCTTGAGACGAAACGGAAAAATGTTGTCTTGGAGAGCAAGCATGGTTCTCCGAAAATAGTTAATGATGGTGTGACGGTAGCTAAGGGAGGTAATTTGTAGATGTGTGCTCCTGGTTTTCTTTTTAACGTTGCTATTAGTTCCCCCTCTTAAATGTCTTAGATTTGGTAGGCATAATTTGAAAACTCAAGGTGAAAGGAAACATATTTGTTACCCGAGTGGTCTACTTGGCCTATGGAGTAGCCACATTAGAGTAATGCATAAAGCTTTTCACAACAATAGAAGGGAAAGGGTTATGGCTCGGTCAAATTTTATTGTTATTGACAGGTGTAATGAAATGTATCTCAATGCTATGGTTTTGGCCTTTTTATTGGTTGAATTAGAGGAGGCCAGGTTGAAAATATTGGGGCTAAGTTGGTAAGGCAAGCTACGGCAAAGACAAATGATTTAGGCAGGGATGGAACCACAACATCGTTGTTGTTCTTGCACATGTTGGAATATTGAAAAATTCGAGAACAATGAATGGAGAATAAATCGATCCCTTCCTCTAACACGAGAGAAAATAAAAAATTTCTTTAACAAAGAGACAGTTTCAATACTTTGAAAACAAACTTCTATTCCCTTCAATAACTCAAAAAAAAACTATTACACTACTTCCTCACTGAGGAGGGATTACAAAATTATGAGTGCTACAAAAGCGAGTGCATAAAACCAACTCATTATATCATCTGTTCAAAATAAACATACTACAGTCTCTAAAACACTCTGCTTTGTGTTTTTCCCCTTCATAACTATCTTGTGCATACACACTTAAAAAGTTACACTCGGTCATACACTTTTTTACACCCTAGTATGTTGTGTAATAAAAAATTTATGTCTATCTATAAAAAAAACTACCAAGCTTTACTGAGCCTTTTTATTTTTATATCTTGAGTAACATATAAAACATATTATAATAAACCCTCTTTTTAAAAAAATAGAAAAATTAAAACTAAATTCTATGGCCCACCTTTCATTTCGCATATGATATATATTTAACATATGTTTAAAACATATGTATATATTAAACTATCAAAACATTAAAGAACCCTTTCAGCCGGACTTCAAGAATTACGAATAGATTGAATTTCAAACCAAATTTGCGTTCCAAAATGGGATGCGACGTACGCCTACATTTTACACTCGAATTCTCAATCCAATGCTTGCCCCTATAAAAAATTCGAGTCCGGTTTTTAGATTCCCTTCAATTTCATGCGATCCAATATTAATGCTCCACGTGTCCTCCTTTTGAATTTACAAAGAAGCTGTCGGGTAAATTTCTGGTTGGTGAATTGCGTTAATGCTAGTTGTTGTGTTTTAAATACTAATCATGTGCGAAATATGCATTCATGACCATCTACAAAAAAAACTTGCGGGAGAATTTTAAATGTTGAATTAAATTTACGGATGGCATACAAAGCAACCTCGACAAAAAAAAATGTTAGCTGCTTTGCATCACGTCCTTTCTAGCTGCAGCGATTAGAAGTTAAAATTCAACGGCCACGAGGGTTTAATAAGTGAGGGGTGTAAAGGTAACTTTTTGTTGATAGTATTGGATTAAGATCATCTATTCATTTTTGTAGGGTCTTATGGTGTTTGGTTTTTTTTAGTTTTGGGTTGGGCTTATTGAGTCTAAGATAGTTTTTGAGTGAAAAAATTGCTACTCAGTATTAAAAAATTTTGGTTCTTTTGTCAAAATTTATGAGCTTGTTAGGAAATACAAAACTTACAATAGGTTGTATCTTAAATTTAGCTTGGAAAAATAATTTGAAATGAAACCTTTTTATTTAGGTTGTTGCGGCGAGTGCAAACCCCATTCAAATTACTAGGGGCATTGACAAGACAATAAAGGCCCTTGTTTCGGAACTCAAAATTTTGTCGAAAGGAGGTAAACGCTTGCCTTTTTGAGTAGGTACGGTTTTCCATTTTGCTTGATGGTTTAGTCGTATCTAATTGAATTAGTTGCACTAAGTATTTTTGGTTGCAAACTCCCTTTTCATTTTTCATACGGTATTGGCCTTGTGGAATACATTTGATTGTGTGGTCTTGTTAGATCTACAACATTTGTAGTTGTTTAGTCTTATGGCAGAGGTGCACTTTTATTATGGAAATAGTTGATGGAATATTGTCATTTAATCCTTCTGCGAGGGTAGCATGTTGAGAAGTTTCTTGTGAAACATTTGGTATTCAAAATGACACTTGATCCTATACGACATCATGCACTTGACTTCAAAATTCATATTCAAAGTGTGCAGGACAATTCTTGCAAAATTTCAAATATTTATGTTGTTTTAAACCATTATCTTTTTCATGTATTGGATGTTGAAAATGTGAAAAAAAGACTTTGGTATGAAACCAACTCGGTGAATAATTTCGAGCACAACAACCACTTCCAAGACATGATTTAGAAGTAGAGCAAATGTGCTTATGAAGCATAGAAAGATATCCCTTGATGCATTGTCAATGTTTGGCTAGGGGTTATTTTTGGAGAAAATAACTCCTTATTCCTAGAATAGTGATCTTCAATACAAGTAAATGCCGGAGAAGAGAGATCATCGTGTGACTGCAACAAAACTGAAATTGGACCCCCAAGGAGAGCTGGTGTGTCTACAATCACTCTCGACGCATTTTCCCTTGGTTTACCCTCGTTCTTTTCCTCCGAGCTCGAGTCTTAATTGACTTCTTCTTTCTTCGGGTTTATTTATCACATTCGTAGAATTTGATAAATAAATACTATCCACAATGGTTGGACTTTAATTTATATTCCCGACTTTATATTATCTCCAATCCTTATAACCAATGTTTAACTTTCAACACTTTGTATTTATACTCCACGTTTCTTTTTAAATAAATAACTTGTAATGAACTTTCGGCTCTATATTTCACCACCTGACTCTTTACAACAATCACGCTCCCGGGACTTATGCTAATTGTCCACCAATCGTTTAATTAAACAATTTCATTATACTTCGGCCCCACCTATATATATCAATAACCAATCAAACGCTCAGTATCGTACACAGCTATCCTCCGCACACCTTAGTTAACCTTCGGGCAAGTTCAACGTGCGACCACCGTCCAATGGCCCTTCTCCAAATCAACGACTCTTGGCAATTTCGCTTGGCTTCCAACGTTGGGCTTTAACGTGCGATGGCGTGGGTTAAAATGATGTTTTCCGGGGGTCACTTACGCCACGTCGTCGCATTCCCTATGGAATCGCTCAGCAAAATAGGGAAATACCGCCTACTCCGCAAAAGCGGTGCGATATGGGCAACCGCTTTTGTGATTCCGCTCGTGGTTTTGGTAGAGGGACTTGACCACGAGGTGCAAGTCTCGGTTCCGCTATCCTTTTGTTTGTTAACTCATGTCCAATCCTTGGGTCGAGTTCCCGAAAAGCACAACAATTTTGTCTCTTTTATTAAGCGGGATTTTTATATTTGAACGCTTTTCACGACCCGGTTCTCTACACGGACCTGCTTTTTGGATATTTTTTACATAAAAATGATTGTTCTCAATAATTATTTATATAACTTTTCCACATGTTTAGTGTGGTATTCCCATGATTTATTATAAATATGTGTATTATCAAAGAAAAACCAACACAAATTTTTAAAAGATGGGATCAAACAAAAATTGTTCTTAAGTCGAGCCCGCCGGACTTCAAACGGCGATAAACCATAATTCAAACCAAATTTGCGTTCCAAAATAGCTCGCGACGTCGGCCAATTTTGTGCGCGAAAACCAAATGAATTCCGCCCTAATATTTTTGGGTCCAAAGTTGGGCCGGCGTACGGAGGGAAGTTGTGACGCAATTTCTTATCAAATTCGCCCTAATATTTTTTCGGTCCAGGAATTTCCCCTATCGCGAGCGCCCTAAACAAAGATTCGCTCCAATCAATTTACGCCACGTGTCCTCAATAAAAACTTGCCTCGCTCCACGCTGCGGTGCATTCGATGGCGTTTAAGGCGATGGGACATGGATATGGCGATTTCATATCAATCACATTAACATTTAACGTTGTTCAATTAAGTTTTCACATCAAATCGTGCATTAATTAATTTTTAACACTTGTTCAAGATCGGACCTCCACTCCTCTTAGCGATTCCGCACGCTCCAATTTGATCCGGCCTTCGGCCTCGTTATTAATGAGCGAGAGATTAATTATGACGGGCGTCCTTTGATTGCATTGCGGTCGGGTCGACAAAATGGCGTTTAGCCATGGTTTTGACATAAGCGGTTCGTTGTCGGATTACATTGCTACTAACCGTGACCGATAAGGAGAAGTGGCCAGCTGAACTGCTGCCTAGACCTTGCTGCATATTTACATTTCTCTCGGTTATATCTCTGTCTGTCTTCCTCTGTTAATTGGAATTCTGCTTCTCCGTCTCCTCTTGTGCCCACTGTGCCTGAGATTGCACCCATGCCTCGCGTGCGTCATAGGATGCATTGCCGCAGGGGGAGCACTAGAGGTCAACCCCTGCGCGCTCCCTCCAGCCCCTCAATAGAGTCGACTTCCGGCCAGTCCAATGATTATTACGCAGGTCGATATCCAAATACTAGGAGTGGGCGGGGTCGGATTGTAGGATCTGGCCACCGTATGGATTCCCCTGCTCCTCGCTTCCCCACCGCTAGTTCACCTTCTCCCACGACGCGCACTGCACAATTTTCCTTTAATTTCTCTCTCAACCGCCCGCGAATCACGGCTTTAGTCACTGTGGTCTTCCGCGAGGAGGCCCAAATGGAGGAAGAATGCACCCGTCCGGTGGTTCTGAGCTCGGAAAAAGCCGGCAAGCATTCGGGCCTTCAAGAGGGGAGCCGTGGCATGCATGTGGAGGTAGCACCTAGCGATCCTGGACCTTCCGAAGGATGGTGCCGAATCGTGGAGGAACCACCGGAGGAGTAGTTTGGTTAATTTGCTTTTCTTGCTTAGCAGGCCCACTTAATTGGGCTGCTTTTAGATTATTTTACTGTGCTGGACCTTTGTAATATTTTTGAATTCTGTAAATTAAACGTTCAAGATTGGTTTCCCCGTATGAGGGCAGTCTTCTTAATATTTTGATTTTTTTATGACAAATTTGCCATGTGTATGGCCAGGCAATGTTTTTGACTTTGGTGTAATTTTATTCGCAATGTTAATAGATTAACTTTACTTAGAATTCTCACATTATTAGCGTTTTTCTTGATCTGTTCAAGGATTTTGGGTACTTTAATTTGTATTTTGAACAACGGACGTCGGTACTCTATCTGTTGCTTTACTGTTCTACATACTGCTATTTCACTTTCTTATAGATGCCTCGGGCAGATTTGAATGCTTTCTCAGATTGTCGATAATCTCCATGTGGACCGTTACTGGATTTTATATCATGTCCCTGTATGTGACATGGGGTATTTTTCTATCATTGTCTGGGGTGGGACTTCCACTTTTCTGGATGGATATTTGGGTTCCAATCTTCAGATGTGAAAATGTAATGACTTCATGGGCTGTTTTACTTCATATAATATATTCAAAACAACGTTTTTTCTCTTGTGAAAAAAAAATGATTAATGTTTATCACTCTGCCTTCAAAACTAGCGATGCTGGTCTATGTTGCTGGTTTATTGATATGGTCTTATGGTCTTTTTATATTTTGGACATATAACACTCCTCACATGATTAGCGTTTTTCTCTGTTGCAGGATTTTGGGTACTTTGATTTGTATTTGGAACAATGGACGTCGGTACTCTATCTGTTGCTTTACTATTCTACATACTGCTATTTCACTTTCTTATAGATGCCTCGGGCATATTTGGATACTTTCTCAGATTGTCGATAATCTCCATGTGGACCGTTACTGGGTTTTATATCATGTCCCTGTATGTGACATGGGGTATTTTTCTATCATTGTCTGGGGTGGGACTTCCACTTTTCTGGATGGATATTTGGGTTCCAATCTTGAGATGTGAAAATGTAATGACTTCATGGACTGTTTTACTTCATATAATATATTCAAAACAACGTTTTTTCTCTTGTGAAAAAAAAAAAGATTAATGTTTATCACTCTGCCTTCAAAACTAGCGATGCTGGTCTATGTTGCTGGTTTATTGATATGGTCTGATGGTCTTTTTATATTTTGGACATATCACACTCCTCACATGATTAGCGTTTTTCTCTGTTGCGGGATTTTGGGTAATTTAATTTGTATTTGGAACAATGGACGTCGGTACTCTATCTGTTGCTTTACTATTCTACATACTGCTATTTCACTTTCTTATAGATGCCTCGGGCATATTTGGATGCTTTCTCAGATTGTCGATAATCTCCATGTGGACCGTTACTGGGTTTTATATCAAGTCACTGTATGTGACATGGGGTATTTTTCTATCATTGTCTAGGGTGGGACTTCCACTTTTCTGGATGGATATTTGGGTTCCAATCTTCGGATGTGAAAATGTAATGACTTCATGGACTGTTTTACTTCATATAATATATTCAAAACAACGTTTTTTCTCTTGTGAAAAAAAAATGATTAATGTTTATCACTCTGCCTTCAAAACTAGCGATGCTGGTCTATGTTGCTGGTTTATTAATATGGTCTGATGGTCTTTTTATATTTTGGACATATCACACTCCTCACATGATTAGCGTTTTTCTCTGTTCAAGGATTTTGGGTACTTTAATTTGTATTTGGAACAATGGACGTCGGTACGTACTCTATCTGTTGCTTTACTATTCTACATACTGCTATTTCACTTTCTTATAGATGCCTCGGGCATATTTGGATGCTTTCTCGGATTGTCGATAATCTCCATGTGGACCGTTACTGGGTTTTATATCAAGTCGTTGTATGTGACATGGGGTATTTTTCTATCATTGTCTGGGGTGGGACTTCCACTTTCCTGGATGGATATTTGGGTTCCAATCTTCAGATGTGAAAATGTAATGACTTCATGGACTGTTTTACTTCATATAATATATTCAAAACAACGTTTTTTCTCTTGTGAAAAAAAAACGATTAATGTTTATCACTCTGCCTTCAAAACTAGCGATGCTGGTCTATGTTGCTGGTTTATTGATATGGTCTGATGGTCTTTTTATATTTTGGAAATATCACACTCCTCACATGATTAGTGTTTTTCTTTGTTCAAGGATTTTGGGTACTTTAATTTGTATTTGGAACAATGGACGTCGGTACTCTATCTGTTGCTTTACTATTCTACATACTGCTATTTCACTTTCTTGTAGATGCCTCGGGCATATTTGGATGCTTTCTCAGATTGTCGATAATCTCCATGTGGACCGTTACTGGGTTTTATATCAAGTCCCTGTATGTGACATGGGGTATTTTTCTATCATTGTCTGGGGTGGGACTTCCACTTTTCTGGATGGATATTTGGGTTCCAATCTTTAGATGTGAAAATGCAATGACTTCATGGATTGTTTTACTTCATATAATATATTCAAAACAACGTTTTTTCTCTTGTGAAAAAAAAATGATTAATGTTTATCACTCTGCCTTCAAAACTAGCGATGCTGGTCTATGTTGTTGGTTTATTGATATGGTCGGATGGTCTTTTTATATTTTGGACATATCACACTCCTCACATGATTATGATTAGCGTTTTTCTCTGTTGCAGGGTTTTGGGTACTTTAATTTGAAAAATGGACGTCGGTACTCTATCTGTTGCTTTACTATTCTACATACTGCTATTTCACTTTCTTATAGATGCCTCGGGCATATTTGGATGCTTTCTCGGATTTGTAGATAATCTCCATGTGGACCGTTACTGGGTTTTATATCATGTCCCTGTATGTGACATGGGGTATTTTTCTATCATTGTCTGGGGTGGGACTTCCACTTTTCTGGATGGATATTTGGGTTCCAATCTTCAGATGTGAAAATGTAATGACTTCATGGATTGTTTTACTTCATATAATATATTCAAAACAACGTTTCTCGTCTTTTAAAGTTTCATTTTTTTTTTTTTTAAATTGAACCCTCCGTTGGTCTACCGACGCCTTGTAGACGTCGGAACTACGACAATCCAGAAACGTCGGAAGAGAGACAGTATAAAAACGTCGGACCACATTTCGTCGGAATTACGACAGATTACAAACGTCGGAAGAACGACGTTCCAAACGTCGAACCACATTTCGTCAGAATTGCGACATCTTACAGACGTCGGAAGAGCGACGTCCAAAACTTCGGACCACGTTGCGTCGGAATTGCGACTGTTTACAAGCGTCGGAAGAGTGACGTTCAAAACGTCGGACCACATTGCGTCAGAAGTGCGACAATTTACAAACGTCGGAGGCGCAATGGTTTGTGAGACATCGGAAGAGTGACGCTTGTTCGGAAGCGACGGAAGAAGTGTCGATAGTACGACACTTTTTACGTGTGTCGGAACTGCGATGGCATGACAAACCACGTTTTTTCCGCCCTCGAACTGTCTCTCTTGCGACGACTATGTGTCAGAATAGCGACGAATTGGCCGTCGGAATTTCCGCCAAATTTTCTAGTGTGGGATATGATCCTAAGGACTGCAAGGCAGCTGAGGAAATTATCAAGAAGAAAAATGAAGACATTGCTGCTCTGCGAAAACAACTCAAGCTACCCTCAATAGAAGACCCGCAGACTAAAGAGATGGCAGCGAATGAATGTGACAAAGAGGAAATGCTTAAGTTGATCATTGATCAAAATCTGCAAATTAGAAAGATGGAAGAACAAATTGAAGAATTGTTGAAAGAGAAATCAACACTCCAAGTGAATACTGATCCTAATTTAGCAATTCAAACTTCTTCTGAAGGTACATAAATTTTAGAAACTTTGTCTACAACTGATGCAACAAAATTGGCACAATAATTGGCCATTTAGAAGCAAGCACATGAGAAATTACAGCAAAGATTTCAAGTCCTTGAGTCTCAGAAGATTAAAAAAGATACATTATATGTAGAAGAGATGAAAAAGACTCATCAGCTAGGACTTAAAATCAAAGAACTGGAAAGTTAATCTTTTAAGGCAACAACTCTTGGAGAAGCCAAGCAGAGTATCTGGGAAGACATCAGCAAATCCATTACTGAAATATGGCCATCTATACAAATCATCTTCGAGCAACAAGAACTCATAAATAAATGCAGAACATAAATTTAAGAGCAAAAGGATCAACTTAAAGACAAGCCAAGTGAAGCTTCTTACATGATCAAGGTTCTTAATTCAAATAGGGAGGAGTTGGAAGAAATCAATATCTTAGATAGGACTGCAACCATTTTGGAGATAAATAAGGTTTTGTAGAAAGGAAACTTGATCAACCAATTGCATACCAAGTGTGAAGCTTTAAATGTTATTATTCAAAGGTTTCATACTAAATTTAATGTTTTAAATCATAAAGGATTGCTAGGTCTAGTAGGACTAGATGATAAGTTGGTCAAGTTAGAATATTAATGCACAAAGTTATACACCATTGCAATAGACAAGTCAAAGTTTTCACATAGCAAAGGTCAGATTACAAGGGAAGATTTTCTTGAAGCTCTGCAGTTTGATTTTATCATTCAACATCAAATCAAACATCTATTCATTCAAAGACCAAATTTTGACAGATATACTGAAGTAGATGAAATCTTCAGGAAAATGATGAATGTAGAAATCCCAAGTGAAGATCAGTGGGATAAATTCTGTGAAACCATCAAGTAAAATATTAATTTTGCAGCTTGCTAGCACATCAAATTTTTGAGGATCCAGTCAGCAACACCTCCCATCAAAATGGTTCCAGTCAGCAACAGTTTTCACCAAAAGGGGCCGAATCATCAACAACCTCCAGAAAAATAGAGACACTCCATCTATTTGTCTCCTTCTTTTATTCTTCTTATCCTATTATTTTAAATCAGTTAAAATATTTATAAAATTTATTAATTAGTATAAATAAATCTCAATTCGAGTTAGTAAGGGTTGCAGCCTTGGATGAGCTAATTTTTGTAAACAGAAATTGTACAAGTCTTTTGATCATCAATAATACAAGAAGGATTCTAAACTTATTTCATACAGCTTTGTTTTCTTTGTGATTTTTTCCAGTTTTCATCCATTTTGTCTCTTCATATATTTAATTGTTATCAAGATATTTAGGTAAGATTAATTGTGTTTCAGAAATATTATAATTCCTATTGAAGTTATCTTCAAAACAAAGAATGATTTACTTAACAGTTTGTTGATGTAAGTCCCTTTCATTTATAAATTGTCAGCATCTTGACAATGTTAAATGTATTTTGTTGAACTTTTAGACTTTGTTTAAAGGTTTTCTAGCTTATGTTTCATTGAATAATTCAATCTGAATATGTAATAAACATATTCCCTTACATAAGTCTACTTAGTCGAATACAAAAATCTTAATCACTGTGTGAGATGAACAAGCATCCCTTGTGGTGAGTCTGTCTGCCACGTGGATGAGTTGAAGCTGAGGAAGATATGTAAAGATATGTTATATAATGTTCAGACCTTGTTAGAATAAGCATAAAACAAAAAATGTCTTCATGTGACATTGTTGTTCTATTACAATTTGTTGGAACTTTGTTGCATTTAAAAAATAATGAAACCTATAGAAAAGCGCAATAAAATATAGTGGAAATTAAATATAGTGTGTTTGCATTTACAGGTTGTAGAACAAATGCAACAAAATGGTATGGACATCGGGAAAGTATTCATAACATCGTAGGATGTAACCGTGACATGTTTGAATGAAACATAGATTCATATTATTGTTTGCAATGAAGACATTTCAAAAAAGGTTTAAAGAGTGAAAAGGCATCTAGAAAATAAAAAAGGAGGAAGGGTATGAAGAAGGACTTGTAGTGTATAATTTTTTGTTTTATTTTTTTGCATAAGGAAGCATGAAAATACATACTGTTGAATATAGCATAAAACCCATTTGGAAAGAAGTGAAGGAACAAGTGACAGCATAGTAGCCTGATTGTGCATGGAAGCATGGAAATTTTTTCTATATACATTACTTTATAGCAAGTAAAAGTTGACAAAATAAGATGTATTGTTTCCTTTTGAAGAAGAAGATGTGATTTATTGCCCAAAAAAAAAACTTGCATTATGTGTAGCAGAGTGCATGTCAATGGTTTCCCAGAAGGGGTACTCCCGGTTGTAAACAGAAGGTGTTGTGCGACGACGACAACACCAATTGACATCCAGAGTTGGGACGCGGTCAAGATAGTATGATCGGAGTTGTCTGTGTGAATCCCTTTCATGTACATGAATGAGGAGATGCATGAAATTTTCAATTGTTTTAAGTAGTTGTAGCGTCAGGCACAACCAGTACAGAGGAAAAATTTGATTTCCTAGAAAAATTTGTGGACCTGTGAAATATATTTCCGATCCATATTTTTCTGCAAGGAAAGGAAAATAATGTAAGTGAACATGTAAAAAATAAATACTCATACAGGAAAGCACAACAACAAAAAAATAGTAGCAACCATTTTGAAGTGAAATTATATTGGAAATTGAAAACGTAAATTAAGCAGTAAAATTGAAAGGTGTTAAGATGAGAGAGAAGATGGAATATGTAAAAGTGGAATGCAACTGATGGGAAGGTACCAATAGGAGAAGGTCTTCAAGGAGTTTTAGTAATAGATTTGGAGGCAAGGTACGTCTCTTATTTTTTCCTCCGTATGACGAAAGGGTTCTCCTGAATCTGTGAATAGCGTGTGAAGGAGAAAGCAAGGGAGATGCAAATATCATTCAAATATTGAACTCTTGATACGGCTATGAAAGTTAGGCCTTGTCGATCAATGTTGTCGATTTCAATTGTTGCCTTATCTAGTGTCATGCCTTGCGATTTATGGATTGTTAAGCCCCATGCCATGCGGAGAGGTACTTGTGTTTGTGAACCCCTTGTTATGGGGGGGATTGGCACAAAATTTGGATTTGAAGGATCCCATGGTGGACCCTTGTAGTGAAGAAAGTCAACAACAAAAAATGATGGGAGTTCGAGGGGTTTAGAACCTGGTGCATATACGATTGCATGAACGGTTCCGAGCGAACCATTAACAAGTCCAACCTCAACCCACAAGCTTCTGGTGAGAATGACACGTTGTCCGACGCAGAGGAGTATTTTCCTAGCTAGTTGATCATCTTCTAGTTTCTTTGTGGGGATTTGTCTCCTTTGGGAAGCATATAAACACACAACTGGTTGGTTTAGTGTTTTTAACATGGACTTATTATGCAGGGCAACAACCTCATTTGTTGCATAGAGATGCATTGAATTGGAGAATGACTGGAGTTCAGCTTCAGGAAGGTTCATTTTTTAACATGTCATAAGAAGCTTCCAATAATTAACAGTGGGTGTTGCATTGTGAACGTTGGAGAGGAGTTGGCAAAAGAAAATTTGAGCAGGGCTTGTTCCTTGTTGTCGAAACACTGTTGAAAGTGTAACCACAGTATCGAAGCTTTGCCATAGTGAAGTGCCACGAGAAGTGGCTACATACATTGGTGTGTCTTTGACAGGTGGAAGTTGGCCAAGGTCCCCCACAAGGATTATAGAACATCCACCAAATGGGTTGTTTCTATTTGACATGAATGCCTCGCGCAAGAGATCATCGATTTGAGAGAGAAATTTAGGACCAATGAAGCTCATTTCGCCAATTATAATGTATTTGACATGTTGCAGTTGTTCTTGAAGGTTCAGGAGGGATTGACCTTCTAAAGGTTCCATATAGGATATAGGAATGCGAAGAGCAGAGTGGATCAACAGGGCATTAATGTGGAATGCTGAAACACCGGTTGGAGCAAGCAAGAGGAGGGGGTTTTCTCCATTGGTGGAGTTTTCAAGGAAGGCATTTTTGAGGCACTCAATTAGGAACGACTTGTCGATGCCAGCAGTGCCTTGTATTATCATTCTTAAAACTGTTGTGGCAGCGTTGTTGCGGAAGTGGGAGAAAATGATATTGAATGTAATGGTTTGGCTTGGGGACAGGGAGGAAATGGAATGTGAGCATGGAGTTGGGAGTTGTTGGATTCTTGTGGAGGAGTGGTTCAAGTCGATGAAGAGGATGTGTAATATTCCCAAATGGGAAAGCAGCAATATATGAACACAATAATGGAAAGAGCAGTGATAAATCAACACATAAAATGTAAGAAGATCGTCTAGCCATTATATTAAGATCATAGCAACAAAATCTATACAAGTTCTTGAGGAAACATTCACTCAAGTTAGGCCAAAACAAGCCTCAAGAGAACATGTACATCAAACATGAATAACACTGCTACACAATAATGCCCAAGGCTATGAAAATGCAGTTTTATTAGATATAATTGTTACTAAAGAATATCAATACATATATATGAAGTTATATGGCTCAAATAATTTTGGGAATAGAGATCTAAGCTCCCAAGCACATTTTCAAGATAACCCAGGAAGGGTTTCCTGAAATACACAAAAATTCAGAAGATACAAATATGGCCCTAGGGTTGAATAATCTTTGAAACTAGATAGATGATAGGAGGTGGCTGATATTATCTAGAAATATATGAAAAATCCTCCTATAGATTCTCCAAATGAAAGGTTTATCCCCTCATTGAGAATCTATCTCCCCCAACTAGGACTCCAAACCCTCTACTGCAACTGCACACTGAAATAATGTAGTTCCTTCATAAAACTGCATTGTAACTAATAGAAGTACATTAGCCTGAAGATGGATGATGAAATGAGGCTCAAGGGTCCTCTTTTCTGGCCTCCCAATGGAAGGGAACTCTCCTCCAACTGAAATTAAGCAAGGAAATGACCCAAATCAACTCTCCACTACTACACCTTGCAACACAACACAATACTCTGCAGAAACTGCATTATAGAGAAAAGATGGAGCTTGGCCTGATGCCAGATAGTGGAAAATGTAGTGCAATAATCTTCCAAGATGCCTCTCAAGGAAAGAGGTGGGATTCCCAATCAGGAACACCCAATGCTCAACAGCACTTGCAATCTTAGCTAAACAGCGAAAGTGAGCAACAAGTCTAAACAAACAATATACAAATAATAATCTAAAACATGAATGAATATGGCTGGAATCCTCTTCCTTATATAAGTGATGAGCTTCCTCACCCTTGGCCCCACTCATTTAAGTCACTACTTCCATGCAAAGAGTCTCCAACCAAAACTGTGTTGTCCCTCATTGAATGCTACTCCTCCATAACAACGATGTTGATTTGGTCAAAGTTGACCTAGTCTTCACGCTCCAACCCCTTTTCACACCTAAGGGTCTTCAATATAGCTTTTTATATGAGCTCCATTCACACTAGGAGTGTCCTTATTCCTACTAAGGAGATTTATGGGTCTCCATACCCTCTTATTCCTCCAAATAAGAAGCAAAACAAAATTTTAATATTCCAATTAGCTATATGCTAATTTAGGAATATTACAATCCTCCCCTCCCAAATGTTGCTTGTCCCCAAGAAACTACAAGGATAGAATTGAAGAGCCTCCTCTCATCCTCCTGTAGCATCTTCATATGATAAGTTCCACCAATGAATAAGATTATCTCTCATCGATATTTCCCCAAGTTGCTCCTCCCAAGTGTATAAGTATGTCTTTGATGAAAAATCCAAATGGCTCTCATCATGAACAAGTGGGATATCCATGGAGGAAACCATATGTGGTCTAGAGGCCTTCTTGAGGCATGGAATTAGAAAATGATTGGGAACCTTCCTCCCCATGTGAAGCTCCAAGCCCCAAGCTATCATCCACACAAAGTGAGTCACCCTCCAAAATGGTAACTCATGGAAAATATCCTCCACCTTTAGCTCCTGCAATGTCGGTGGGTTGCATATATGAACAATAGACCAAATGGCCTACCCCACGTTGTCCCTCTCTCCACTTACAAAAAGTGTAGAGCTATTGTAGAATCTGGGCTGCAATTATATTTCCCTCAAGAGACAAAAGGACAACTGGATCTGAAAAGACCCCTCCTTTAGTGTTATGAGCCCAAACCATCAGATACAAAGAGAATGGTACATCATCACAGTATGGTATCCAAATCATAAAGATATTGAATTTTATGTGCAATGATGGATGGTACCAATGGTTTATCCAGTGGATATAGCACAGTTTTACCAACTTTTGTTTTAGAACATCATGTGGCAAGTTGTCTCCCAACAAGTTGCTAGTTGTACATGTTTGCTCATTTAATAGGAAGTAGAAAATGGCATTATATATTAGCTGAGCATAACAAGAATAACACCACATTAATATATACATACTCCCAAGTGACAACGTTGTTGGCCTTGGTGATAAGGCTCTTGCCACTCCATGACTCCATTCTTTGACATGCCATATGCCAAAGTCATCCACCATCATACTGCTATATGTGGGACACTCCTTTCTATGTGGAAGTACCCCCTGATCCTTCAATGTTGAAGGGTAGCCCCTTTGCACTTTGATTGTGCCATCCCTTTCTCCTAAAATATCCTGCAAAGTATGGGAGAGATTCAACCCATACTCTCCCAAGAGTATCGAATGCAACCATGCCTCTTGCCGCCCTGTGTTATAGATCTGCAAGTGGCTCTCCAGCCTCTTTCTCATCAATATCACCCATCCAACCAATGGTGAGTGTCTACTATCATGCCCCCAATGGGTATTTCTCCAATGGAGAATATCATCCTCCCAAACCAGATTTCTATCTTTGAATCTCATGGGATGTTGAAGTGCAATCTCCTGGAGATCTCCAAATGAAGAACACTCATCAATGACCAAGTTGACCCCATAAGGATCCAAATATGTTGTAGGAAAAAATTTCTTATTGAGCTGTGAATTGCTCATTAAGAAAGATCGATCATAATAATGGGAGATAAGATGCCTCTCATCAACCATCTGCCTATCCAATACTACACAAGTATGTTGGTCATCAGAATGTCCCAATACTAGTTGGGCCCCCAACTAATCACTGTTGTTCAATGACAACACTATTGATCTCCATGATGGTGCATCTTTTGTCTCATGATCATGCTCAATGTTGAACATATAGTTCTGCATTGGATTGTTTAGGACAATACTCATCATATCCTCCAAAAATATACACTCCAACCCCAAGAGTTGTGTGCAACTCAACAATGACATACCAGGATGAATGTATATTTCCTCCTTGATTCTATCAAGGTTCCTCTGCGCAGTGATAGTATGTTGCTCCAAATCAGCAGTGTGTTTTGATCCTAGGTCACGCAATGGCATGTCCCCACAAAATTCCATATGATGTGCTGAAATAATAGAAAGTGGAAACATTTGCATACCTTGGTTTTGCTTGGGAACATCTTGTACTACTACAAGGGTTCCTTCCTCCGGTGTGATGACTTCCCCAACTACTAATGATGATGGTTGTCCCTCTATAGCTGCACCAGTGCTGGTATAAGTCGCCTCCTCTTCATGCATCTCCTGAAAAGTGCATTGGACTCTAAATGCCAAGAGATCAAGATCACTTTGCAAGGGTGAAAAATGTCCCTTCTCCTTATGCAAGTACTCCTACATAAAGTGGTGGTAAAGGTCTCTTCTCCTCTGATTTCTTCTTTTCAAACTTCTTGATCAACCTTTGATTAAAATCTGCATATGCAGTCACTCTTGCATGACTCAAATGGTTGAACCGCCAAATTTTTGCTTCACCCTCAAGGTGCAGCTGTGCAATCTCAACAACTTCTTTCTCTACCACTGGATGTAGCAAGAAGAATGCATCCAACTTCATTCCCCAATTCCTTTATGTGCATGTGGATGACCCATCAAATGCAGACAATAGAAATCTATTGCTGCAAAGTCTAATTTCTTCCTTAAGCTGGATGAACTATGGGAGATTTAGATTCTCCTTGAAATCCCTTACTTGAGATTTGTATTTTGCAAGATACTCACTTAAAATATCATGATCGAAGTTTCCTCCATCTCCATGCCTTTTCTCTTCTTCCTCAAAAGAAAAGGGCATAGTATGTTTCTTTGGAGCTCTATACAATATTGATTCTTTCTGCTAATTGGAAGTGCATGGACCTTCCTCATTTTGAAACCCTAGTGTGGTTTCATTGCCTTTCTCCATTTTTATTTGCTTGACCTCCTTGGTGAGATCCATCTTAGATCTTAGAAGAGATGAGATAAAACTCATTCCTTCCATAATTTTGATCTCTTTCTCCTTCTTCTTATTCTCCTGATAGCATAATGGCTGAGATCCACAAATTGAGCCAAGATTATTCTTTGATACCACTGTAATATTCCCAAATGGAAAAGCAACAATATATGAACACAATAATGGAAAGAGAAGTGATAAATCAACACATAAAATGTAAGAAGATCAAATAGCCATTATATTAAGATCATAGCAGAAAAATCTATACAAGTTCTTGAGGAAATAGTCACTCAAGTTAGGCCAAAACAAGCCTCAAGAGAACATGTACATGAAACATGAAGAAAATTTCTACACAATAATGCCCAAGGCTATGACAATGCAGTTTTATTAGATATAAATTATGTTGAAGAATGTAAATACATAGATCTGAAGTTATATGGCTCAAATAATGTCGGGAGCAGAGATCTAAGCTCCCAAGCACATTTTCAAGATAACCTGGGAAGGGTTTCCTGAAATACACAAAAATGCAGAAGATACAAATATGGCCCTAGGGTTGAATAATCTCTGCAACTGGATAGATGATAGGAGGTGGCTGATTTGATCTGGAAATTTATGAAAAATCCTCCTATAGATTGTCCAAATGAAAGGTTGATCCCCTCACAGAGAATCTATCTCCCCCATCTGCGGCTCCAAACCCTCTACTGCAACTGCACACTGAAATAACGCAGTTCCTTCATAAAAATGCATTGTAACTGATAGAAGTACCTTAGCCTGATGTTGGATGATGAAATGAGGCTCCAAGGTCCTCTTTGTTGGCCTCCCAATGGAAGGGAACTCTCCTCCAACTGAAATTAAGAAAGGAAATAACCCAAATCAACTCTCCACTGTTGCACCCTGCAACACAAACAATACTCTGCAGAAATTGCGCTGTAGAACAAAGATGGAGCTTGGCCTGATGCCGAATAGTGGAAAATGTAGTGAAATACTCTTCCAAGAGGCCTCTCAAGGAAAGAGGTGGGATTCCCGATCAGGAACACCCAGCGCTCAATAGCACTTGCAATCTTAGCTAAACAATCGAAGAGAGCAACAAATCTAAACATACCATATACAAATAATAATCTAAAACATGAATGAATATGGCTGCCATCCTCTTCCTTATATAAGTGATGAAATTCCTCACCCTTTCTCCCACTCATTTAAGTCACTACTTCCATTAAAAGAGTCTCCAACCAAAACTATGTTGTCCCTCATTGAGTGCCACTCCTCCATAACAGCGTTGTTGATTTGGTCAAACTTGACCAATTCTTCATGCTCTAGCCCATTTTCACAACTAAGGGTATTCAATCCAACTTTTTAGATGACCTCCATTCACACTAGGAGTGCCTTTATTCCTACTAAGGATATTTATGGGTCTCAATACCCTCTTATTCCTCCAAATAAGAAGCAAAAAAAAATCAATATTCCAATTAGCTACATGCTAATTTAGGAATATTACAGGATGGTTGTTTCTTGCAAGTGTGAAGGGTGTAGAAATTTGCTGAATAATGAAGATTTATCCACTGAGATTATCCTGGTCACACACTAATTCGAATTCATGCATAACACATAACCTCTTCTACAATTGATCATCAATTTGCGGAAATAGAAACAGTCGCATGCGCACATAAACACAATATGTAATGGGGAAAGATTATAGCTGAAAACCCCCAGCTATTTGTATATTATAATAGAAGAGAACATGTAACAATCTCAGTACAATACTCCTCACAAGTACTCAGTACTGTCTCCAAAAGTTACACACAAACTAGCTCGGTTTTGAACAAGTCACAGGTTCAAAACTCATCCACTAATTGCCTGCCTCTATTGCGCAATCAAGGCTGGTCTAATGAGAGATCCAAGTTTGAATCTCACTAGCTCCAACTGCGCAATCATCATTGGAAATCTCCTCCAATGCTTGTGCAAAATCTCATGCACAACTGCTGTCGCAACTAATAGCAAACTCACCCTTTCATCTACCTCTTCCACTGGTCTCCACTGAACTGTCCATGCACTGTAGTGAACTGATGTGTTCTTGAGTTTAATAATGAGTTAATAATTAGTGAATTAAATAATATTTAATTCACTCCACTCATTACTAGTTGATTAGCTAGTTAAACTAATCTCAACTAGTTCAACTAAGTTAAACCGAACACAACTCCACTAGCTGTCTCATCAACTCCACCAAACTTCTGCCACTGAAGTCCTAACTGAATTCAACCATGCATGAGCTCACCAAACCCCAAGGAATAGCGTAATTCCTTCTGTCAGATGCATGAGCCACATCCGTAGCTCCAACTGAAGTGTTGTAAGAGAATAAACTGAAGTTTAGAGTCCAAATATTATTTAGGGCTAATAATATTTGACTGACCTATTTTTAGACAAGCAGTCTAAAAATAGACTTCGACTTGTATGTCTAAAAATATAGGTCCATCTATTTTTACCAACTCTACCAATCATCCAAGAATAGCATACTGCAACTCCTAGACCATGCTCCATATGTCTAAAAATAGACATAGTCTAAAAATAGACTTTGCGCCAAAAATAGGCTGCGGGCCCACTTAGTGAAGGCGACTTCATTTCACTAAGCTCCATCATCTTGTTGCATTTTCAACACTCCCTCTCAACAAGATATGGATTATCTGCAACCCCTATCCTGCCTCTGTGGAATTCAAATTTTCTCCTGGTGAGCGCCTTCGTCAAGATGTCAGCATCCTGATCCTCCGTGGGAACATATGAAAGTAACATGATTCTCCGCTGCACACAATCTCTGATATGATGGTACCTGATGTCGATTTGTTTGGATCTATCATGAAATACTGGATTAGCCGAGATTTTAATGCAACTCTGGTTATCACAATAAATCACAGTAGGCTCCAAGTGTGACCCGAACAATTCGACGAGGATCTTCCTCATCCAAATAGCCTCGCATGCAGCCAAGCTTGCTGCCATGTACTCGGCCTCTGCTGAACTGAGTGCCACGGATCTCTGCTTCCTACTGTACCAGGAAACTGCTGTCGACCCAATGCTGAAAACTCCTCCAGATGTGCTCTTCCGGTCCGTTGGACTCCCTGCCCAATCTGCATCAGTGAAGCCAGAAAGCTTTGCTCCATCCTCCTGTTTGTACCATAGACCATATCCCGATGTGCCTCTGATATAGCGCAATACATGCTTGCCTGCCTTCCAAAAGAGCTTGGTAGGCTTAACCATAGCTTGCGAAAGCCGGTTAACTGCATAGCATATATCGGGTCATGTATTGACCAGATACATAAGCGACCCCACCAACTGTCGATAGACAGTGGCATCCACTACCTCCGCTGAAGTAGCATCCTCCTTCCTCCAACCACCAGGAAGAGGAGTGTCAACAGCCTTGCAGCCTTGCATGTTGAACCTCTCCAGAATCTCCCGAGCATACTTGCCCTGAGAAACAAACAGTCCTCCACTGCGCTGCCAAATCTCCAATCCCAGGAAATAATGAAGGAGGCCCAAGTCCTTCATCTCAAACTCTCTAGCAAGGTCCTCCTTGCATTAAAGTATCAACAGCTCATCACCTGTCAAAATCAGATCATCTACATACAGTACAATGATCAGCAACTTCCCCTCCACCACAATCTGGTACAGGTTAGGATCCGCCTCACTCTTGGAGAATCCAAGTCCGGTGAAATAACTTCTATCCGTGTGTACCAAGCACGAGGTGCTTGCTTCAGCCCGTATAGTGCTCTCTTGAGTCGGAAAACATGCGACTCACTGCTGAAGATCTCGAAACCTTCAGGCTGCTCTATGTACACCTCCTCCTCAATGACTCCGTTGAGGAACGCAGTCTTCACATCCATCTGATGGATGTGCCATCCCATCTGCGCCGAGAGAGCTAGGATCGTCCGTATGGAAGAGTACCTTGCGACAGGTGCAAAGGTCTCCTCATAATCGATCCCCTCGATCTGTGAGAAGCCACGGGCGAAAAATCTCGCCTTGTACTTCTCCACACTCCCGTCAGCCGCCTGCTTCACTTTGTAGATCCATCTCGAACCCACCACCGATTTCCCCTCCGGCCTCGGCACAATCTCCCATGCACTGTTTCTGACAATCGAATCATCCTCTTCCACCATGGCATCTACCCATGCGGGGTCCTCCACAACTTCCTTGAAAGAGGATGTCTCTGTCACGATACACTTGCTCATAAGAGCCATGTATCCAGTATACCGGTCAGGTGCCTGTCTCTGTCTGCGCTATGATGTAGGTGCTCCTACAACCTTCTCCGCATCTCAATTCGCCGCTTCACTCTTCAGAGGACATTTTTCCCCTCTGATGGTTGGCGTTGCATGAATGGTCTCTTCCACCTCATGAACTTCCTCTTGTGGCTGATCCACATCCGGAAGCTCCTCCTTAGGAACTAACAGCTCCTCATCTGCATGCAAGTGTAGCTCCCTCTCAAGCGAACACTGCATGGCTTTCTCCTCCGAAATTTTATATCCCCTCGTACAACGCCTTGCAACCGTCTCGAAAATACACATGATAGTTGGGGGCGGACGTTGTACCCTCCTTACACATATTCCAACCCTCTCATGGCCGGATCTGCAAATTTCTTTCCTCGCGCCCCCGTTACACATGAATGTAGACAAATGAGCCAAAATCCTCGTATGAGAAATATCAGTTTCGTCGGAAACGCCTCCTCACGTGTACTCATGCCAAGTATCCTGTGAGGACAACGGTTCTGCACATATACTGCAGTATTGCATGCCTCAGCCCACAAGTGTATGGGAAGGCCCCGATCATGCAACATCGCCCGTGCAGCACCCACGATCGTTCTGTTCTTTCGCTCAGCAACCCCGTTCTGCTGTGGGTTATGGGGTGCGATGAGCTCTCTCCGAATCCCTTTTGCATTGCAAAAGTCCTTGAATTCAGTAGAGATGAATTCACCACCATTGTCGCTCCTAAGTGCCTTCACATGCTTCCCCGATTCCTTCTCAACCAGCGCCTTGAATTCATAGAACTTTGAATATGTCTCGCTCTTCTTTTGCATGAAGAAGATCCAGCACTTCCGAGAGAAATCATCAACAAAGATCACATAGTACTTGTGATTTGCTGTCGAAGCTACTGAGAAAGGACCACACACGTCTGTGTGAACTCTCTCAAGGATCGTCGTGGCGCGACTATCCTTCTCGTGAAAGGTGGCTTTCACATACTTCCCCAAGGTACACCCCTTGCACTGATCTGACTGCGTAAGAGTGCCCTTAGGAAGCCCAGTAGAAATCTGCTGCAGTATCTTCAAAGCTCCATGGTGAAGGTGGCCCAATCTCCCGTGCCACAGTTCGCCCTCATCATCCCGGCTCACCACTTCTCCTGCCTTGCATGCCATTGCTGCGCATCCATCTACTTGCAACTGATAAAGGTTCTTGACTCGAACCCCTATCTTCCGGGTCTCACCAGTAGTCTTACTGCGCAGGAAGGCTTTTCCTTCGCTGAAGACCACATCATACCCTTTGTCTTCCAACATCGCCACAGAGATCAGGTTCTTCATCAATCCTGGAACATGCAAAACTTCCTTCAATATGAAAGGTTTACCAGACTCCCTCTCAAAGGAAATGGTACCGATACCAGTCGCACTGTATCTACCATCATCGCCCATCTCGATGTGCACTCTAAGATCTTTTTCCTCCAGATCTGAAAACAGATCTCGATCTCCGGTCATGTGAAATGACGCACCACTGTCCAGGAACCATGTGTGTAACCATCACACTTGAGACCAAGCATGCGATCGTTGAAAAATTCAGCTTCGAATCGGGAGGTCAATGCTCTCCCGCCGTGCATCCAAAGCAGACTTTCTTATTTTTCTTCTTTTCGCTGACACCTCAGGCATGTTGTCCGTGGCCGGTGATGCTGAAAACACTTCACCTCGACATGTTCTGCTTCTTGCCTTTCGCACCAGACTGAGAAGCTTTCTTGCTCTTCCCCTTCTTTGCTTTGGCAGCCAAAGCGCAATTTTCTTCATCAGATACCTTTGATGAAGATCCATCCCTGGTAGTCCGCCTTATCTCCTCTTGCATGATATCCGCCCAAAGTCGCTCCCATCCCGGCAACTTCTCCCGACCATTGACAGAGTCCTGATAGGAATGCCAACTCTTCGGAAGACCAAGGAGAGCTAGGTCCACCAAGTCCTCTTCATCGACAATCACCCCCACACTTCCCAGCTCATCTCTGCATTGAGTGAACTTTGTGAGGTATTTGGCGATACTGTCGCCTTTCTCCATCTTAATGTTTCTGAGTTTATCCTTGAGCGCCAGCTTCCTTTGGTCGCTCTTGCTCTGGAATAGATCTGTCAACGCTTTCCAAATCAAATATGGAGAAGCTTTTCCATGCGGGCTGGATACAATGTGATCCTTCACGCCCTCCAATAGAATCCTTTGACATTTCGCCATCTTCTTTTGCCAAGCCTCAACTTCAGCAGGATCAGTAGGCTTTTGGACATCCATATCTACAAACTCCTTCAGCCCATTATTTTCTAATACTGCCTCCATCCGATCTTTCCATGCAACATAATTCGAACTGCCTTCAAGAGCATATTCGAGTCGCAAACCGTTGAAAGACATTTCAACTCCGCCACCAAGAAAACAAAACTGCTGCAAAATTCGAATTCCAAGCTCAAAACTCAACTGCTTCTGGATCTGTGAGAAAAAACTATTTCTAGCACAGATATCGACTGTAAGGGCATTTACTGGATATATCACTTTTCAAATAAAGGATGGATCCAGAGGCTACCTGGCCCGTTACAGACTCTGTCTACCGAAATAAAATTGTAATCACTGTAATAGATCCCGATGATCAATTCGCTTTGATACCATGTAGAAATTTGTTGAATAATGAAGAGTTATCCACTGAGATTATCTTGGTCACACACTAATTCGAATTCATGCATAACACATAACCTCTTCTACAATTGATCATCAATTTGCGGAAATAGAAACAATCGCATGCGCACATAAACACAATATGTAATGGGGAAAGCTTATAGCTGAAAACCCCCAGATATTTTGTATATTATAATAGAAGAGAACATGTAAAAATCTCAGTACAATACTCCTCACAAGTACTCAGTACTGTCTCCAAAGGTTACACACAAACTAGCTCAGTTTTGAACAAGTCACGGGTTCAAAACTCATCCACTAATTGTCTGCCTCTATTGCGCAATCCAAGTTGGTGTAATGAGAGATCCAAGTTCGAATCTCCTTGGCTTAAACTGCGCAATCCTCATGGGCAATCTCCTCCAATGCTTGTGCAAATCTCATGCACAACTAATGTCGCAACTAATAGCAAACTCACCCTTTCATCTACCTCTTCCACTGGTCTTCACTGAACTGTCCATGCACTGTAGTGAACTGATGTGTTCTTGAGTTGAATAATGAGTTAATAATTAGTGAATTAAATAATATTTAATTCACTTCACTCATCACTAGTGTATTAGCTAGTTAAACTAAACACAACTAGTTCAACTAAGTTAAACCGAACACAACTCCACCAACTGTCTCATCAACTCCACCAAACTCTGCCACTGAAGTCCTAATTGAAGTCAACCATGCATGAGCTCACCAAACCCCAAGGAATAGCGTAATTCCTTCTGTCAGATGCATGAGCCACATCCGTAGCTCCAACTGAAGTGCTGTAAGAGAATAAACTGAAGTTTAGAGTCCAAATATTATTAAGGGCTAATAATATTTGACTGACCTATTTTTAGACAGGCAGTCTAAAAATAGACTTCGAACTGTATGTCTAAAAATAGAGGTCCATCTATTTTTACCAACCCGACCAATCATCCAAGAATAGCATACTGCAACTCCTAGACCATGCTCCATATGTCTAAAAATAGACTTTGCGCCAAAAATAGCCTGCGGGCCCACTTAGTGAAGGCGACTTCATTTCACTAAGCTCCATCATCTTGTTGCATTTTCAACAAAGGGATGATACAGTGGTCCCAACTATGGTTTGCATCAAAGTCATGATGGCCAAGCATTTCAAGCTCATCGAGGAGGATGTTGTTACCTGGGTGGAGTTGAGAGAGAAATTTTCATTCATCCATGTCTATGGTGGGGGCATGGGGAGGGTCATCAGGCGAAGAAAAACCAAAGTCGGAAAGGTCTGGGACGAACGGGGCGTGGTGAACATGCCAAGCCTAATACGTGTGTCTATTTTGTTCCCAATGTGCAACAACGGCCACGTCAGATGTGCCAATGTCGTCAGGGAGTCTGTGGAAAAGGAAGTTCAAAAGGAGTTTGCTCCAACAGAAGTCCACTTAGGATGTTGATTCTTTCGATGGAATGGAGGTGTAACAAGGAAGGACATAGACGACCATGGGAGGGAATATGTGTTTCCATGGTGATGTTTTCGGACGAGAGGAGAAGGACCAGGAACGTGCAACTTCAATAAGAGGCAATCCTGCAAGTGAAGGAGGTATTTTCATGTAGGAGGCGGTGAAAGGTGTTGATGGAAGATGACCATCCAGTTCTTGTGAAACACGTTTGAATACTTGTTTTTTTACATTGAGGGATACAAAAGAATGACTACACTTTTTTAGTGGGAGTTTTGGTAGCCTGTGGCATGTTTCTTGTGCATCAATGTCCCGATCAGCGACCATTTCGGTTAGGACTTTTTGGAAGAAAGTTACAGTGTTGAGGATTGAAATAAGAAACAATGAAAGTTGCATTCGGAAACATCATTCCTTGATCCTAGTGAAAAATAATGGCTATTTTTAGGTGTGTGTCTATTTTTAGAATGGTGAGCATATTCTAAAATTAGAAGGATGTTGATTCTAGATGGTTGAGAAAATTATATCTTTGGATGAATTTCTATTTTTAGAAGATGGGCGAAGTCTATTTATAGATCACTAATCTAAAAATAGAATGCATGCTGATTATTATAATCCCTTAATAATAATCAGACAATAAATAGTAACTTATTCTCTTGGAGCACTTTATTTCAGTTAACTAATCTGGCAAACCAGTTGATTGAAGGAATTTCAAATTCTAAGGTTGGTTGGTGACTCATGCATGGAGGACTTCGTTATAACTAACAGTGGCAAGTTGTAACAGAGTTGGAAGATTAGTTATGTGAGTTGTTATTTAGTTTAACTCATTTCAGTGAGCTAAACTCAGTTGTGCTAGTTGTAAATGAACATACACTAGTGATATATGAGTGAATTAATTAATTAATTAATTCACAAGTAGTGTCTTACTTGCAACTAAATAAATACAGCAATTAACTACTTGCATGTCAGATCCAGTGGAGACCCAGTCGAGAGATAGGTGAAAGGGTGAGATGGACTATCATTTGTGACTAAAGTGATGCATTCAATGTTTCTACACACACATTGGAGATGCTTATGAGGATTGCGCAGTGAAATCAAGGCAAGGTTGAATTCATTTGGGGGTCTTCTTCAACAGGGATTGCACAGTGGAGGCAGGCTGTCAAGAGGCAAGAAATTGATCCATAGATATGCAAATTTCTGCATGACAGTGTGTGACGATTGTATATTATACGGAGAGCTCTATGAGCTGAGCTTTGTATGAGGTTGTTAGATGTTCTATTGATATACATAATATATGATAGTTGGGGTTTTTAGCTTTAATATTTACTAGTAAAACATCTTGTTATGTGCGATTTATTTTGCTTCATATGTGTTTTGCAATTGGCGATTTAATTTCCGCAAAGAATTAAGTGGAAGGATTTTGTATTTAACATAATATTAAATTTTTAGATCAAGAGGACCTGAAAATACATTATTGTGTTTAAAAATTTCTACATGGTATCAGAGCAGTGTTGATCACTGGAGATTGCAATATTGAAGTGGTGCTGAGTTTTGTGTTGGTCGACAATTCTAATTTGCTGCAAGAATTTCTTGGTGCGACAGTTGAGTAAACATTGAAATGGCTTTCAATGGGTTGCGGTTGGAGTATGCACTTAAGGGCATCTCTAACTACATAGCCTGGAAGGACAGGATGGCGGCGGTGCTTGAAGATAATGGCTTGAAGGAGTTCATCAATAACGATGTTCCTAATCCCACTTCGGCGGATGCTACAATACTTGACGCATGGAAAAAGAAAGTAGCAAGGGTGAGGAGGATTCTGTTGGAAGGTGTGAAAGACCATATTGTGTCAAGCCCTCATGGGAAAGCTACTCCATTTTCAATGTGGAAGGCTTTGACAGATATTTTCCAAAGCAGCAACCACCATAGAAAAATGGCGTTGAGGGATAAACTCAGAAAAATCAAGATGGAGAAGAACGACACTATTCTAGTATACTTGAAAAAGTTTGTTCAATGTAGGGATGAGCTTGGGAGTGTAGGATTCAGTGTTTCAGATGATGACTTGGTGAGCTTGGCTCTCCTTGGGCTTTCGAAGAGTTGGCACAATTATCAAGACTCTGTCAATGGACAGGAGAAGCTGTCGGATTGGGAGCGACTGTGGTCAGATCTAGTGCAGGATGAGATAAGGAAGACCACCAGGGATGGCTCTTCACCAATGCATGATCATGAATGGGATTGTGCTTTGGCTACCAAGGCAAAGAAGAAGAAGGGGAATAAATTCCATTCTAGATCTGAAGCCGGAGAAGATGGCAAGGAGCACAACATGTCCAAAGTGAAGTGTTTTCACTGTCACGAGTTTAGACATATTGCCACAAATTGTCCACATAAGAAGAAGAACAAGGTGGTTGTTGGAGCTGCAGATGGTGAGGCCCTTGCCTCGCAATTTGAGCTTGACTTCTCATTGATTGCATGCATGGTGTCTAGTGCATTAGGATCGGGGTGGTACTTTGATAGTGGTGCTTCTTTTCACATGACGGGAGATGAGAAATTGTTCAGTGACTTGGTGGAGAAAGATCTCCAGATGCATGTTGAGTTGGGCGATGATGGACGATACAGTGCGACTGGCATTGGTACCATTACCTTTCAGAGGGTGTCAGGAAAAATATTTCATTTAAACGATGTTGTGCATGTTCCAGGTTTAAAGAAGAATTTAATCTCAGTCGCAATGTTAGAGGATAGAGGCTATGATGTTGTCTTTAGTGAAGGAAAATTTTTCTTGCAACACAAAGCAACAGGGCAAGCCAAGAAGGTTGGGATTCAAGTTAAGAATCTCTACAGACTTGAAGTAGATGAGATTTCTACGAGCTTCCTACCATTGGGAAGTGTGAGAAATCCATGCAATTGACCCTTGAAAGGGATCTGGATTTGCATGCAAGTAAAAGTGAACCTCAAGATGTGGAGCAGGCACATGCGGAGGATCATGGAGTGGGAGCAACCACTTATGCAGAGAAATTTCGAGCCAGAAGGGCAGAGGGAGTGCATGCGGCTATACCACCAGGTGAGAGGTGAGGCAACATGCATGAATAATCCCAAGAAGAAATTTCGGGCATGATTCATTGAGATGGTGTGGATCTCATGAATTGAACCTGGCTACAAGGCGCCCACAAAGCAGTAGTAGCATGATCAGTTGGATTGACGCAGTTAGATCAAAGTGACAATGTCAGATACTGGAGTGTGGATTAGAGTTGACCACAAGTGCAGAGTGCATGGGTGCAGAGTTCAACAACGTAGTGGTTCCTAAACACATGTGCAGTAGCTAAGTATAAGTCAGAAGACTTCGATGACAGATGCATTATACTGATTCAGTTGTTTGGAGGCCTTTCAGTTTCGAAAGTGTTGCATGCAAGTATTGCAGGGCGGATGCATGGAGTTGCAGGGTGCATGCAAAGAAAATCCTTTCTTGTTGAGAGGGAGTGCTGAAGATTGCAACAAGAAACAATGAAAGTGGAATCCAGAAACATCATTCCTTGATCCTAGTGAAAAATAATCACCTAAACTAGGTGGGGCCCACACAGGCTATTTTTAGGTGTATGTCTATTTTTAAAATGTTGAGCATATTCTAAAATTAGCACGATGTTGATTCTAGATGGTTGAGAAAATTCTATCTTTGGATGAATTTCTATTTTTAGAAGATGGGCAAAGTCTATTTATAGATCGCTAATCTAAAAATAAAATGCATGTCGATTATTATTAGCCCTTAATAATAATCAGACAATAAACAGTAACTTATTCTCTTGGAGCACTTTATTTTAGTTAACTGATGTGGAAAACCAGTTGATTGAAGGAATTTCGAATTCTAAGGTTGGTTGGTGACTCATGCATGGAGGAATTCATTATAACTGACAGTGGCAAGTTGTATCAGAGTTGGAAGAGTAGTTATGTGAGTTTTTATTTAGTTTAACTCAGTTCAGTGAGTTAAACTCAGTTGTGCTAGTTGTAACTGAACATATGCTAGTCAGAGATGAGTGAATTAATTATTTAATTAATTCACAAGTAGTGTCTTACTTGCAACTCAAGAAATACAACAGTTAACTACTTGCGTGTCAGATCCAGTGGAGACCCAGTGGAGAGATAGGTGAAAGGGTGAGATGGACTATCAGTTGTGACTATAGTGATGCATTCAATGCATCTACACACACATTGAAGATGCTTACGAGGATTGGGCAGTGCAGGCAAGGCAAGGTCGAATTCATTCAAGGGTCTTCTTCAGCAGGGATTGCACAGTGGAGGCAGGTTGTCAGGAGGCAAGAAATTGGTGCATAGATATGCAAATTTCTGCATGATAGTGTGTGACGATTTTATATTGTACTAAGAGCTCTATGAGCTGATATTTGTATGAGATTGTTACAAGTTCCATTGATATACATAATATATGATAGTTGGGTTTTTCAGCTTTAAGCTTTCCCGGTAAAACATCTTGTTATGTCCGATTGATTTTGCTTCATATGTGTTTTTCAATTGGCGATTTAATTTCCGCAAAGAATTAAGTGGAAGGATTTTTTATTTAACATAAGATTAAATTGTTAGATTAGGAGGATCTGGAAATACATTATTGTGTTTATAAATTTCTACATACAGTGGGAGCATCGGGGGGTGGCGGGGGGGATATTACGAGAGACGGGAGAGAATTTGGTAGTAGCTTTCCGACTTTTCCTTTGCTTTCGTTGCATACTTTGAAATGTAGCTCGGCACAACATGGCGTGAGAGAACAGGTTGAAAGCTAATGTTGGCCCTCCATATTGCACGCAAATGAGCATTGTGCACATTTAGTTTGTCATCATTTCTAGCAGGGGAGTACAATTTCCGGCCAATAACATCAATGTGAAGAGAGGAGGTGTCGTGAACCTCCCATGGCGCTCCATAGTGGAAATTTGCAGCATTATTTATCTTGCGCAAACATGTAGAGGAGTGGAAAGTTGTGTGTCTTTGAACAGAATTGTTCATATTCTTGCAACTGATTGGTTGCAAAAATTTCATGTGTCCCAAGAAGGCATGGGTCTTGTAGAGATGAATGATTCATGCCAAGATCCTGGTTGTGAAGGGGGTGAGGGTTCCAAGCAATGATGTACATATTGAAAAATCATTTGGCCGCATGGACATCTGTAGCATTGGTCCAGTCAAGAGTTACATATCAGGTGCATTTGGAGGCCATAAGAAACCATAGATATGTGCGGAGCCGCGATGTTGTAATTCATACCTTAGAAAGAAAGGGGAGAAAAGTAAGATAGATGCGTGGAAGTGAAAGTAACGAAAGGAAAGACGGGGAAGGAATAGTATGCATACCTGCACCAGTAATCCTTTACAAGGAATCCTTTAAGTAGGACCTATTTCAAGAATATTGTGAATTTGCAATGGATGTATTGAGATGCACAGTGTGGTTTTTCAACAATGTTTTGGATTCTCCATCGAGTTTGATCATGTGAATTGGATGGAGGGTTGGAAGGCATAGAATTATGCAAGTCAGACCATTTGGTATCAGCTGCACTTAGTGTGAAGAATATGGTAGGAGTACCTTGTTGAATGATCATGTCGGTGAGCTCCCCTCTAGCCCTAGTCTAGAATGAATAGCTCCCATGTAAGGATGATCCGAAACGCATAATCTGGTCTGGAATGATGGAAGGTAGAATTTTTTGAAGGTGGTGGCGAAGGTCAGAAATTGTTGGTGGAAGGGTATTTGAAAGGTCCCTTTTAATGAATACAGAAACAGTTGCTTGGCTACAATGGTGCATGATAAGGTTGTACAGGTAATAGAGAAAGCGAGGATGTTTACAAAAATGGTTTTCATGGTAGCGAATTAGATGCAAAGTGTATTCCTACATATCCACTTTTTCAATTCTTGGTTGGTTAATCATGGTAGGTTCGGTGGTGAAGAGGGTGGGGAAGAGGGTGGTTAATCAATTTCTAAATGAGAGTTTGGTAGAGTTGAAACAAAGGAGGATGGGTGGAGGTCAGAGGGGCATGGGTGTGGAAGTTCACAATTTGGATTTTCTGAAATGCCTTCCTGGAGTGGGATGGAAGTCGTGTTGATATGGCGTAGCATGTTGGAAATGTTGGTAGGTGCAACAGGCATAGCAGAGAGCGAAATTTGGTTAATCTGGACATCTTTGTAGTATGGGTCGTTTTGTATTTTGAATTGCAAAGTTGCATGAACACGTGATATACTAACAAAAAATGCATAGGATGTTTCTTCATTAATAGTTTTTTTTACAAGAAGGATGTCTAGTTCTAAAAGCATGCGAGGAAGAGAGGTGATAATGTTAGTGATATCTTAAGGAAAGCTAATAGTATGGTCGAAATATTTGAGTTTTCCACCACATGCATGGGTGACTTGAATAACGGGGTTGACATGAGAAATGAGCATCTCTTCAACTTGAGTCAAGCAGGAGAGGACATGTGTTTGGATACCTAGGTCCATGTTGTTTGTGGAGGAGTTACAGTGGGTTGTTTTTTCGCCAGCACAACGGGTACAAGAAATTATTGCTTTATTTGTTTTTGTTTTCATGGATGGGTAAGCTTCATGACAATTTGAGCAAACTTGGATGGGACAAAGTGCATCGATCCTTGCATGAAAGCGACGATGTGCATGTTGGAGATGGATGGGGAGAAATTGTTGGGAAGGTGGAAAGGGAGGCACATGGGGGGACGCATGTACAGGGTAGGCGAGAGGTGAAGGATTTGAAGGGTTTGGAAAGGTTTGGTCAACGGGTGGAGATGGAAGGGGAAGTGGGAAAGGTTAGGTGGAATTTAGGGGAAGGAGGCTATTTTGGGAAGGAATGAGATATTGGTTTGCGTTAGATTGAGAGTGAAGTTTGGCTTGATGATTGGCAAACAGGAGGCAGCGACGTGCATTAATTATTTCTTTGTTAAGCACGTAGTGGCATTGTCGTTGTTCCCTTTGCACAATGTTCTCTGGTGTGGTTGGCATATCTGTTGCAAATAAGGAAACGTATGTCAAGAAGCATATTGGAAAATATGAATAATAGAAAACATAGAGGAATGTGTTCCCCTTTCAACACAGATAATGCAATAAACGCGGAAATAACGATTCACATCCAGACAGACAGCAAACGAAGAGGAGAGGAATTTTTCAATTTATTCAACTCTTCTCTACATTCGATTCATCTCACTCTAAAAATATGAAATTACATAGCTTATAAAAAATGGTCGAATCCTTCAATTCAATGAAATTCAATGCAGAACTAGACAGGTAACAACTAATCGTCCTTTTTGTTGTGAAAGCGCATTTCTTCATTAATGACGCACAGAGCCACGTACGCCCTTCTTCTCTATTCTGATGTTTATACACGAAACAATGTACAAAACATATAAATTGGTAGACCTGAAATTCTGTGGGTTTCGTCTTTGAAACCTCATCGCATCTGCGCCCTTATGGAATTTCGGCGATATCAAACTTTAACCTGGGTGCTATCCATTGAGCTTTACAAACTGGGATGTGCACTGGCATGATCGCATCGCACCATAAACAAAACAACATGCACGCATTACGGGAAAAGTTAAAATATTGCGATTGCGATGTGTGATAGCACTATTGCATCGCAATGCATATAACATAACTTGTGGGAATTTAATGGAAAACATAAAGTGTTGCGATTGCGGTGTGTGCTAGCACTATCGCATCGCGACTTACATAACATAGCCTGCTGGCGATTAACTGGAAACCATAAAACGTTGTGATTGCAATGTGCGATGCGATATTGCATCGCAAAATCGCAAGGTTTGGCGAGGAGCACGCATCGCAAAATCGCAAGGTTCGACGAGGAGCATAACGGGTAACAGTTAAGATGTGCAATGTGTGGGTTGCGGTGTGGTAAAAAATGGTAAGTCTGAAATGGAAAATTCATAAGGTAAGGCGGAAATAGAAGGTTTTTATGGAGTTTGGGTATGGGTCGTGGGTCCCACCAAATTGCATCGGCGGGGAAATAACATTGTGGTAATGCGTTAAAAGGTAAGGGTTGAGACTTGCGAGCTGCGACTGCAGGAAAATTGTAAGTAATGTGGTGGGTGAATAAATTAATGCAGAGAATGGCTCAGGTACTCTGCTCTGAACATTTCTGGAAATTGTGTAAAGAAAAAAACAAAACTTTGGAATTGGATCCTGGTCGACTCGTCCTTCCTGCAACAAAAAATTCAATTCGAAGTGTGGGTTGTTGCCAGTAAATTCATGTTGGTGGTTGGGAGTTATTTCCAACAAATCAAACGTGTGTATGATGTTGGAAAATGAAAATAAACAACAAAGGGATGTATTTCCCCCTTACAACACAGAAAATGCAATATTGCGGAACTAAAAATTACACACAGACAAAGAGCGAGAACACAAGAGAGGAATTGAATTCTTCTTTTCATTCATCTCAAATAAACATATGAAATTACATACTTTTAATACAAAATGGTGGAGCCTGAATATTTAATGAAATTAAATGCAAGAACGAACGTATAACAACCAAATCGTCCTTCCACTCTATTCTTCTGTTTCTACACGAAACTGCATACAGAACACAAAAAATCCAGACTTGAAATTTTATAGGTTTCGGTTGCAAAACCACATCGTATCCGTGCCCTCATCGAAAATCGCATTTTGGCGATTTTAACTTTTTACTGGGTGTGATATGGTAAAACTTAAAAACTTGCGATAGCGATGTGCGATGGCACAATCACATCACAACTTTAAAACATTAACTTGTGAAGCGCTAAAGCAATGAGCTTGCGACGTAGCAGATGAGTTATTTCCGAGATGACTTGACGACTTGCTTACGTCACTGTGAAGGGACCTCAGGGTACGGATGGTTCATCAGCATTGTGGCCCCGCAATAGATATCAATCGTTGATCTCGATCAAAGGGAGTCCGGCAAGGTCAACTGCGGAGGCACCCTTTGCTCTAAACAGCGGGGCTTCTTATGCTTGTGGATCATCGTTGATCTTTGCAATATGCGATTTCGATCACATCGCAACTTAAATAGAATAAGGGGCCGCAAAGATATAGTAACGATTACAAAATTTGTATGCACAATCGACAATGAATGGAAAGCAAGGTTCAACAAGAGTGCAGGGGGAACGATGGGAAGCAATGGAGGATGTGTGTGGGGGGGAGGGGGGATGGAAATTTCAGCATAAAGGTGTTAGGGGGAAAGGATGTATGGAACAAGATGAGGGGGACAAACAGGCGAGAGGCAGAAATGCACGGCTAAAGCCGGTGACAGACTGTGTTGTGGGGGGCAAGAGCGGGCTACAGGACCTGTAGGAGGACAGTCGACGCATCAATGTAAGGTATTTCTTCTGCGTGCATAAGGGTTGGGCATAGCCGTTCAACACTGCTAAAGGTGTTTGTCTTCAGAGATAGTATGAAGAGGAATTTTCGTCCTTTGATTTTTCTATATATGTCCAGGATAGCTCCAGGATCGGTTAAGAGGAGGCAAAAGTCCTTTGCAGAGATGCCCAGAAGTGCAGTTGTAGATTCATCGAAAGCGACCACGTTTTCAAGGTGGCGAGTGTGGTCGTGCAACTGGAGCCAAAGGATGTAGCATTAGTCGCACTCGATGAAGGAGCCTTCACATTTCGAACATCGCAGGTGTTTTCATCTTGTCATAAATCCTTTTTCATGCATTGCATCCCATCAATGGTAAGGGGGCATGCAAGGAAGTAGAAACCATCCATGTTAATTGAGGTAGCAGTAGCATGGACTGAAATCCACGGATTTTTTTCACCGGGCGGCATTGAGAGAATGTTGGCAATTGTTTTTGTATTGAGGAACCTCTTTCTCGTGCCGGTATATTTTCAACTGAGCGAGGGCAAGGAAGATTTTATGACTTCTTCGTTAAACCATTGTTTGAGTTGTCGTGTTTCAGCGATATATGGATTTATAAGCATGGAAGTGGCAGGGATTGTGCTGATAGTTTGGCCATTTAACTCGACAATTCTCCCCCCCTGATTGGAAGTATAAAAATGGCACGAGGCATGCGAAGTTCGAAGAGTGTGCAACCTTCAGAATGGCAGTGTTCGCCCCACAAGGTGACATCGATGCTTCTCCCGGACATGCCGCAAAGAGATATAGTTTTTTTTTGGAGTTTCAGACCCATCGCGTCTGCGAAAAACAGAGGTAGGAGAGAGCGAGGCGACAATACCTATGACATCAATGATTTAGTAAGGAGGTGAAAGTTTGAGGGAACTTCTCGGCACAAAGTGAAAGGTTCGAAAGGTATTGTAAGGTCATCATCGAAGAGTTGAGACACTTTTTATGAAGAGAAGAGGAGGATTTCGAGCAGCCGTCTTAGATGGCTATAGGAAGGTTTGGGGACCTTTACGGTGCCATCCACAACATTGTAGATATGGCCAACTTGAATGAGAGCATTTAGGGATTCTGCCAATTCATTGAACGAGAAAATGTGGATTTGATTGCCATCGTCGTCGTCGTCGACAAGGTCAAACCCTAGAGATTTTCCAGCGCCACGTGCATTGCTATATTCACGAAGGGGTGTTTTTGAAATCACTCTGACCTAGATGGACTAAGATTTTCGGGTAGGGGAGAGTGATTTAAAAGTGAGAGCAGTTGCAGATGTTGGGGTGGAGTCTTGAGAGGACAACGTGTGATTTTCAAGGGAGGGTGGCGATGAAAAGGGAGAGGAAGAAGAGGAGGATGAGGTGGCTTGGAGCATCTATTCAGCGGAGAGAATAAGAGGGGATGGGTCGCCAACCAATGATGCAACACGCTGGACTATCTAGAGCTCCAGGACACAAAGTGACTTGTAAGAAGGAGCATTGTATCAGAGAAGAGGGGAAGTAAAACGTTAGGAATGAGAAGAAGAAATAAAGAAGGGACATAGGGGGAGAATCATAAAAGGAAGGAAGGGCGGGGGGGGGGGGGGGGGGTGGTTTTTACGCAACAAACATGGATTGATGTGCATATGTGCATGAGCTTCTTTTGAGGAGAACAATGGAGCCTATTTGCAAGTCCTCGTTGTGTGCAAGGTCAGTATGCAAAGAAGCGAGCAGAACGGTATGTTTGTGAGCACCATCGGAAAGGGAGACACAGTAGCGAGGCGTCGCAGTCCAAGCAGAACTTATATGTTCAAGTGCAATGACTTGGAGGGTTGGTTGTAGGTCAGAAGCACCAGTGAAAAGTGAAGAAAGAGCATTGTGAGTTAACAATGTCTCCATGGCAATGCGGGCGTCTTGTTAAAATAAGGTGCTATTTTGATTCAATGAAGTTTTGGTGAATGACCAAACTGGCTAATGCCTGTACACAAGTGAAACAACTGAAAATAAATAACGTACTTTTGGAAGGATTTGTCACAAGCATAATAGTAAAGCTTATGTGAGTAATAATAAAAAAATTTCCTTCATTTCTTTAATTGAAGAATTAAGTCAGATATGTGAAGCAGAGGAAGAGAATTCCCAACACTATAAAATAGTTGTTAGAAGAGGAAGACAAGTCGCAACTTACCCGTTATTTTCACTCGACAAAGTAATCGTAAGTCCTTCAAGCTGGAAGTCAGCAATTCGTTGAGGCTACAAGGTGGAAGTAGGCAAATCATCGAGGCTGCAAGTCCGATTGGTAGGTACTGAAACAAATGGAAGGCAGGAGAGGGTCATCGGAATATATGAGCAGGGGCAGGAAGTGACGGGCTGCAGAGAAGGTGAATGCAAATGAATGGGGAGTATGGCCAAAGGGGTTAGATTTTCGAGGAAGAAGGAGAAGGGTACAGCAACAGGAGAGGGGAGCCATGAAAAGGCGTGGCCACAGAGAAATTTTGTATGGAAGTACTATGTTATCTTTAACTCTCCCTCCTCGAATTCCGTTGAAGTATCCCAGTAGTTATTGTCATGGCAAAATCTCTCCTTCATCAGACTGTGTTGAAGTCTCCCGGTATGGAAAAATGGGTACTGTCAAGGGCTCGGTATGGAAAAATGAGTATTTTCAAGGGCTTTGCAAAAGTGTCACATAGCAGCTGGTAAAGAAACTATCCAGTTGTTAAATCTAGAAAACTGTCACTAGAGGGGCCAAGTCCAAATGGAGGAGTTTCATTTGTTGGGGAAGTGCCACGTGTCCAAATTTTATTGGTTGGAAGGGAAATAAGAAATGTTTCTCATTGGCTGGGGTGAACAGCGTTTCTCACCCCAAGCTAGCAAAGAGAACGCCTTTCGACGTAATAATATTAATTTCTTGGAAGCACCATTGTAAAACAAGATCTTGGACAATTCTAAACAACCATGGGATGAAAAGAATATGCCATATTTACAATAATAAGAAGGATAAAAAACACTTTCTCCTAAAATATGTTGGATATACTTACATTCAATTTCTATTTCAAATTATTTATACTAATACTAATCATTTTAACATTTTCTCACCCAAACTACAAAAAATTTTAAAAAAAATATTTTATTTTTTTTCAAACATTAATTAAAAAGAAAAACAAACAAACAAGCCAAAACCAAACCAATTTAAAATATTGTTTGCATTTTTTTATTAAAACCCAAAAAAGTCAAATTTGATCATCCCTCACCATATTATTTATCAATGATTACTTATGGGTATCCTCCCTCACCACATACTCTAAATACGCTAGTAGTTACATCATAAAAAAATTAGCGTAGTCTAACTCATAGATGAAAAGTGCTTTTTCACGACATTTATCTAGTTAATTGTAACTAAATTTCGACTGAGATTTTTTAAAAACTTGAGTTTTCCCTATGGTTTTTTAGCAAATGAATTTTAAATAACAAAAAATCACATTCTTTCTTGAAATTGTTTTATCCCGATAAAAAGGTCTTCATCTCTAAATTAGACTACGCCTACAAAAATTCTAAAAAGTTTTAGAAGCATTTATTAGCGTAGTCTAACTCATAGATGAAAAGGGCTTTTTCACGACATTTATTCTAGTTAATTGTAACTAAATTTCGACTAAGATTTTTTAAAAACTTGAGTTTTCCCTATGGTTTTTTAGCAAATGAATTTTAAATAACAAAAAATCAAATTCTTTCTTGAAATTGTTTTATCCCGGTAAAAAGGTCTTCATCTCTAAATTAGACTAGGCCTACAAAAATTCTAAAAAGTTTTAGAAGCATTTAGAAGTTCAATTACCTTAGTTAAATGCATGTGGTAGTTGACATAATGAAAGATTATTAAACTTTGCCAAAGCAATTTTATAAGCATTTAGGATAGCTAAATATAATTTACAGGCAGTATCTTTGTTTTTAGGTGGTCTATAAGTTTTTTTACAGATGCTTCTCGTTCTTTGATACCCTTATTTTCAAATCATGTGCCCTTTGCAATGGCGTGCAACACATTAGTGGTAAGAAATGGTATAGAAACATAAAACAATATTTTATTTGAAGAAAAAAAAATGAAAAAAAAACAAAATAGCAAACATTACCATATTATGTGGGCATTTCAAGAATGGAACTTGGGATGCTTTTCATCCTTTTTTATTTTATTATTGATGTCTTGACTAGGGTTGGAATTTGGAATTCTCTTTACTCGTCATACCATTTCTTTTTGACGTTTTATATCTTTTGGATTTATCTTTACCCATTATATCAAAAACAAATTACATTTTAGGTCTTTATGTTAGATCTTTTGGATTTCTCTTTACCCATTATACCAAAAAAAAATTACGTTTTAGGTCTTTATATTTCCCGTCAAGAAAAGTTATGTTTAAAATTTTGCCTTCAAGAATGATGTTCTCATTACAAATTAACCCTTCACCAATAAAGACTTCATTAAAAAATTACCCTTCAATAACATAATTATGTTAAAAAAATTTACAAATTAACCCTTCACCAATAAAGGCTTCATTAAAAAATTACCCTTCAATAACATAATTATGTTTAAAAAAATCACATATTTATGAGAAGCAAAGGAATAAATTTTCACATATTTTGTATCATTCTTATTTTTATTTTTATTTTTATTTTATTATTAATTTAATTTGTTTTAATTAGTTTTTCATTAATTTAATATAGGTTTTTTTTTTCTTTTTCTTTTAATTATTATTAAAAAAACTATATAATTAACTATACAAATACCACTTTTTTTTTTCGTATCCGCCATGCCTACTATACAAATATCACTCTTCTAGTTGTGAATGCTCTTCAAAGTTATTTCCAGAGTTTAACGCCACAAAAATGAAATATAAATTTTAGTCAACTACGTACACGGAAATGGTTTGGTTTACTTGGCTATAGAAGTTGAAATGGTTCACTTGTTCGAAGAGGTGGAATATCTATACCTTCATATATTTTAATAATGAAATCTTTCAATGGAACTGTTTCCCTTATACAAATTCCACATCAAAATTAACAATACCTTTAAAATTAAAATATTGTTATTGTTAGCATTATCATCTATATATTTTTTCATTCAAACAATTACAATAACTATTATATTTTAACCAATTTTTAGTGTTGACGAATATCATAAAAAAGTCTTAAAATTATTTCCATGGTAATATAAGCTATTCATGATATTAAGTGTACCCAAGACTACATCCTACACCCTGAACATCTATTTTTAACCAATTTTTAGTGTTGACGAATATCATAATAAAGTCTTAAAATCATATCCAAGATATGAAGTGTACCCAAGACTACACCCTACACCCTGAATATCTTTTTTTACATTTAATACAAAATAGCTTGTTGAATGTTTATATAAATTTAACAAAACAATTACAATAACTATTATATTTTAACCAATTTTTAGTGTTCATGAATATCGTAAATTAAGTCTTAAAATCATTTCCATGGTAGTATAGGCTATCCATGATATTAAGTGTACCCAAGACTACACCCTGAACATCTATTTTTACATTTAATACAAAATAGCTTGTTGAATATTTATATAAATTCAACAAAACTAGAAAGTATAGAAACTAGAAAGTGTATCACTAATGTTGTGTTTATTTTAATTTGTAAAAATAAATTAACACGTAACATGTGAAAGTGCTATTAGTAAAAATGGAAAATAACTTAACACCATATTTTAAAAAATATAAAAAGAATGACATATTCAATGTAGAAAATGAAAGAAAATAATATGAAACCTTAAGGGTTATGATATTAAGTATATATAAACAATATATACAATAAATAGAGATTACTATGATATAATAAATTTATAGAATGTGCTAGATGTAATTATCAAATTGAAAGGGGTATATTTTATGGTAAATTTTAAAGTTCATAAAATAACAACTAAAATTCAACACTAGTTGCCCCACCACATTAGTTTGTGTTAGGGCCCTATATTACTAGTGTAGTCGCTTATTTTTGTTAGTGTAGCCCCCTTATTGTTATTGTTATACTCTTGTAATCCCCATATTTTTATTATTGTGCCCTTACATTATTATAGTTAGGTCGGTTAGGATTATCTTGTGACCCCATGGACTCCTATATATAGAAAGGAGGTTTTGTCATTTGTGTCATCCAAGAATTGTTCATTTATGTAATTTAAAAGAGGTTGCCCCCTCGAAGTGGTTGATTTCTAAGGTGTTGATCTCTCTTTTCTTCTATCTTTGGAGTTGGTTTCATAACAATTTGGTCTTCACCGTCCCCTCCATGATTTTATCACAAACCTCTCCTTTACAAGGTCCTTTCCTATCTCGCAACTCCAAGTTGATGATGCAACCTTTCTTTCAACTTGCACAACCATCCTCTCATCACACAAGTTGACACCCTCGTGAAACATCTCCAAAATCCCTCAAATATGAAGGAATCCTTGGTGGACCCTTCAACTGCATATCCTTCCCTTAACCCATAGATCCTCCTATGATGTAGCTCCATTGTCTCTACACCCAGGAAAGAGGAAATCAAAAAGAGGCTTTTATTTACCCTTGTGCAAAAAAAAAATTCATAGTAGAGTTTGACTTAAAAATGGATAGAGGACTCATCCCTAACTCAAGGCCATGGTTTTGGGGAAAATCAAGATTATTTATGAAGCCATAAACTCCAAATTTTGATCCATCCATGAACTCTCTTTTCATCGCTCCATGATGTGTGAGAATACCCAACCTTCCCTTGCAATTCTAAGGGTTTCACTCACATAAGAGGAATGGGGACCAAAAATGCCTTGGGAAATTTTCACTTTAGGGGCATAGAGAGGCGATAGAGGTACTTTGATACATATGATCAGATAAGTATGGAAAAGGACTTCAACCATGGTTTTTAAATAGAATTCAAGCTAGTTGACAAATAATATATCTAAAGGAAACCTCTTACTTATGAACAATTTTCCTTCTATTACAAAGACTAATTTCAAGATTATACACATTGCAACCCATTATGTTTGGTCTACAAAAGAGGAATGATCCAAACAAACCCAAATAAAACCTACATGGTGGAGCAGGGATTTGAAGAACCACTATATTATCAACAAAAACCCCTCCCCTCCCCTCCCCTCCTCAACTAAACAGTTGTACAAAAAAAATCAATTCAAATAGAAAATGATTCCATGAGTATTACCAAAGTCATTATAATGACACATCAAGACAAGGAAAATAAGCCAAGTGCACCAAGGCAAGAAATCAACAACAAACCCTAAAGTTGAAATAAGACCCGACCTAACCAAATATGTTACTCTTAAAACCATAAGATTTCAAAGTAAAAAGAAGAATTCAACAAGCTTGTGATCAACAAAAACAAATACCACAGTGTTAAAGGAGCCCACATCTTCTAGATTGAACTAGCCACCTATAAGAAACCACACCTCCACATTATGATTCTCATTGGGAAGTTGGAAAATAGATATAGAAGAAGAAGATGAAGTAAAGTGATCACTATAACAAAGGAAAACTTTCCAAGAATAAGAAAGGAAAGCACCTAAGAGAATAGAAGAAGGGGTGCTATAAGAACCACTTACATCATACCAATTTCCATAAGATCATTGGACAAAAGTGTCCAAGAAGAAGAAGAATATTCTCCTAGATGACAACCTACAAGACTCGATAAAACCATTAGAGTCTATTTTGAATTGTATGATTATTGTTTTTATAGTATAATCATTTAATTAGAATATAAACACATAATACAAGGAAATAAAAAAACTCAGGTGGAATAAAAACACACAAACACAATTAAGGATCCCCCTAACCTATAAGATCTAAGGGAGTTCAAACATATGAAACAGTATACCTTTTTCACTTTATGTGTACTTCTCCTCTAAACAGGCAAAGCCATAGTCTCTCTCTCTCTCTCTCTCTCTCTCTCTCTCTCTCTCTCTCTATATATATATATATATATATATATATATTCAAATTCTAACAAGATGAGCTCCAATGCAACTAATTTTTTTTGGCATAGTGCACTTGTACTACACTTTGTCCTCTCTCATGTAAATCTAACGATACAACTTTTAGTTAGATCATTATTTTTCATTGCTTCAAATACATTCTTGAATGCATAAACAAATTTAGAGTCCTGAAAACCACTGGGCACACAATCTATAAATATTTAACAATTTAAATATGTCATTTCAATATTTTTTTGGTTGAATTTCAAATAGAAGTTATTAGAAAACATGCTCGAAAAAAGAAAAAAAAATCATAGAACATTTAAACTAATGTTCTTTATTTTTTTCTCACTAAACACAAAAGTTCATATGAAAAAGTAATAATATAATATTATGTAAGATGTTGTACTGTAATTCAAATAGCATCATGTCATTTGAATAAAAACAAAAGTGAAAGTATTACTTTATATTTTGGAAATAAATAATGGTTTTTTTGATAGTTACAAAATAGACAAACAACAAAATCTTTATCAAATACAAATGACACAAAAATAAAATAATGAGAATCATATGGTAAAAAAAAACTAAAAATTAAAAAATTATAATATATATATATATATATATATATATATATATATCATGGGTTTTTATTCCTAAGCCTACCATTATTGAGAAAAGCCAACAAATCGATGGTTAAATTATTTTTTCCTTTCATTAAATTGGATAAGTTTTCCTTCGTAGGGACTAATAAGTAACAATGAACATTGTTTTCTTTATAGAAAGGTTCATATGCCAAAGCAAAATAGAGGTTGCATGGCAATAATGTTAAGAATTAACATGAGCAATAAAATACAAGCAAGGTGGCAAAAAAGCCTCAAACCATTCTATTGCACTTTGTATTGATCTTAGGATATGAAATTTTAATACATCAGTTTGATCTTCTAGATCTAGATTTGACTAACAACTCATCGATGTATTGCCATACTTCTAATTTGACGACATTTTATTATGATAAAATACCACATCTTGGCCCTAATTAATCTATTTCGTACCAATTATGTTGCATGTTAAACATATTTTGATCAATAAACCACTTCCTATGGTATTTTGTTATTATTTTTTAATTTTAAAAATTTCATGAAAATGTGTGCATTGTAAATCTACCTTGGTCTAGGATATGAAGGAGAATCAAGTACTAAAACAATTGAAGACAAAATACCTATAATCAATGCAACCAAATTAAATCAGTGGTAGCAATGGAAATTTTATACCAACCATTCAAACAACCATCGAGAAGAAGTGGAAAATCAACAACAACAAAGAAATGAAAAGGACAATAATACAACTCAGCAACAGCAATGGAAAATCCAAAAAAATGATTTGAACAGACACAGAGAATGAGTGAAAGGTTAATAGAGAGTTTATCCCCCTCAAGGATAAAGGCATCGATTATTCAAAAGTTCTACTCAAAGGAAAAATGCTCCCAGGTATCAAAGCTTCTTATATGGTCATTGTTTTTCTTGAAATATTTTTGGACATAAGGCAATAGATTGTAGTTGTTATGAAAGAAATCGTAATATATTAAACAATAGCAGCAAGAGAGCATAAAAGATCTCAAAGAATGAAGTTTTGAGTAGCAACTCTATAATTTATGATAAGTATTTCATAAAAAACAAAATTATTTTCCCCCCTTCTTAGATCTTGTTGAATGTTACATATGTGACAATTATGGGCACAAAGTAGTTGAGTGTAAATATGGTAAGATCAAACCTCCCTCTCAGAATGAGAAAACAAAGAAGGAACAGGAACTCGGAAATTGAAAGAAAAGAGGCATAAAGAAGTAGAAGAGTGTGGATTTGCACTATATGCTCGAGGTCAAACAAACACGTGGCATATAGAAAATGAGTATTCAATGGACATGAAAAGAGATAAAGATAATGCAAACAAATCCACAAATTAGAGTCATGAAGGTAAAATAATGAATCTCTTAAGAAGGCTCTCCTCACGTAACTGTGAAAGTAATAAGTCGAGTAAATCCTATGAAGCTGATATTGAAGGATACAATTATGTTTCTCCCTTGATGGATCTCCCTAAAGGTTTCAAATTTGATAATCATGGACTTCAAGCAAGCAATTGTAGCAGCAAACCAATTAGTCCTCTGAAGTAGAACAAGCAAGAAGAAAGCACAAGGGTATGGAAAAAGAAAAAATAAATAAAGGATAAATGCAATCGAGCTATGTGTGTTCAAGATAAAGAGATCCAGTGGTATATAGACTATAAATGTTCAAACCTCATGACAAGAGAAAAAGGCAAATTTATCTCTCTAAAGGATGTCAAAGGTGGTAGAGTAATTCATGAAAATGATACATTGACCTGAATAACGGGAAAATGATTAGTTGACCTTGATAATGAATAAGTTAAGTCTAAATAAGTCTTGTTAGTTGGAGGTTTTAATCACAATATCCTAAGTATAAGTCAAATGGTTGATAACAGACATAGGGTCATGTTTTTTTCTAAAGGTTGTAAAATAAGGGAAGAATAATCTAGTAGATTAGTAGAACAAGCAACACATATGTCCTAAAGAAAGGTAAATCGAATAATGTAGTAAGAGAGTGGTATCCCTCTCATCTTATGAGTAAAGGACAAGTGATTGACACCAACACCTCAAGTCAGATAAAGAAAATAGAAATCATTAAGGATGAGCTACAAAAGAATAGTGGTGAGTTGAAAAGACCACTAGAGATATATTTGGGATAGTAAGTAAAGTTCATTTCGATAGAAATAAATATGAACAAGTGAATTGAAGTAAAGGACAGAAAAACATTGGATCGTGTAATCATGGAAGAAAGTGGAGCCATGGAGAATGTGATGTGTAACCTATGCAATATTCCAATTGGCATGTGTGGGCCTATCGAAGTGAAGCAATCATAGCCAAAACCAACATACAAGCATGATCAGGAGATCATGTCCATAGTTCAAAAATGCTCAAAAATGAAAGTGTTGAAAAGAGTTTGCAACATGAGCGACTGGAAAGGTCTCATCATTTTGATTCTGGCACCGCGAATGGTTCACAAAACATAGGTCATATGCAGAAGTTATGAAGGTTTGAAAAGCCCAGTAAACTCCAAAAACTGGACCTTTGACTTATTTTGACTTTATATGAAAATTTTGGAAAAAAATATATATTTGGCAAAAAATATTTATATTAAAGTTTTTTGGTGGCCTCCCATTCGCGTGTAGGAGCGCCCGACCGTTTGGGCCATGAGTGGTTATTACCATGCAACAGAGACAGTTTGTATTTAAACCTTACAATTTTTATTGATGATAGCCAAGGGGGCCAACCCTCGCTTGATAGAACCTCCTGTTGCAACCAAGATCTCGAACTCTAGGCAGTTACCACTAACCTTATCCACGTGGTCTTAAAGGGTCATGTGACCATCGTTCTCGGCGGGGATTGTCAATGGTTTATGCAACAGTTAATTCAACGGGTTATACAGTGGTCAGTTCAACGATTTTTGCGGAGCCCAATGTGACCACTCCCCGACTTAATATTTAATGCTAACACCTAACCGCCGCCATTTATGGAGCGCACCACCAAAATTAGCAGTCAAAGCCAATTCTGTTGGGCTTAACCGGAGTATCTCCACATTTAGTGGAGTTTTTTAAGGGATATTGGGAAATTTACTATTTTGGCCATAACTCCTTGGACATTAGACCAATTTTGATGCATGAATAGTCAATTTTTGGTATTCCAGACAATTTAAACACATTGGAAGAGGTTTTAGAGCCATCAGAGGTCATCTTGTGCATGTTTTTCTTCAGGAGAGGTCAAGGAGCCACCAGGGCCACTAGGGTGTTTTCAGTGTATTGAGCATCCATTCTCTGTATTCTGCAAATGAAGTCATCTTGTGCAAGTTTTTCCTTAGGAGAGGTCAAGGAGCCACCAGGGCCACTAGGGTGTTTTCACTGTATTGAGTATCCATTCTCTGTTTTTTGCAAATGAATAGTCATTCCTGACTAATTCAAGCATTATGAAGTTGTTTTTACAGAGAGCACAACCATTTGAGGCTTTTATTCACATGTACTTACCATTTTTGAGAAATAAGATATGAGGTACATGCCATTGGGAGCTGGACTAGCAGATGTAGCCCAAGAGGGGTGAAATTCTTCATCAAATTTGTTGAGTATTGTTACATGTGATATTTATTTCTCTATTATTTACTGCTATACAGTGTTTTACAAGAAAATTACATGCTTTAACCTCACACAGAAAGTTTTTTAACTAAGATAAAACTATTTTTTTCACCTGAAAACTTCAGAGAACCTTATGCACACATTTTAATTATTGTTTGGATACTTAGCATAGCAAAACTAATACATTCCATTCAGATCAAGTTGGTATCAGAGCTCAGGTTGAGCATTAGGTTAAGCTAGAGTATTTTCTCTGTTTAAAATTTGTGCAAAAGGATTTGTTTAAAAGTTTGCATAAAAACTCTTACAAGCTGTGAAGAGCCATATTGGGGCAACATTTGTTGTGTTTTCATGCTTACTAGGCTTAAGCTTCAGAGAGGAGAAGTTCAATTGGCGAAGACTTTAAGTAATCCATAGCCAAGGAGGGCAAGGGTGCCATTCTCTCCACCTTCAATTTCACCTCAAAGAGAAGTAGAAGAAGCCATAAGCATGACTTCAGGAGAAGGAAAAATTCCTGAAGAAGTTGATCCAAGGGAGGAAGAAAGAGTGTTCAGAAAATCATTCCTTGACTTGACTGAAATGGTGAGGGTTCTTCATCAAGAAAGAAATGAAAAACTTGAAGGAGAAGGGTCCAAACTTCACAAGGAAGGAGAAGGATCGTCAGGAGGCCTTAATGATGAGGATAAATCCAAGAAGGTTAATGAAGGAAATGGAGACAGTGAAAAGTCGCCATCATCACCCTCATCTTCATATTCATCAACCTTTACATCATCTTCAGTACATCATTCTCACAAAGTCAAGAACACGGGTAAAATTCCTTTTCTTAAACTTGATGTTAAGTTTGAATTGCAAAATTTTACTGGCGAAGTTAATGCAGAAAAGCTAGATAATTGGATTAGGAAATTAGAGGTCTATTTGAGAATTCAAAATTTTCATGATGACGAAACAAAAATCCAATTATCTTTGTTGGGAATGGAAGGTGCAGCTCTTGTTTGGTGGGAAGCCAAGGCAAAGAAGGAGATCAAGAAATATGGTAAGATTATATTATCATGGTCTAATTTCTTTTCTGCAATAAAACAATAGTTTTATCCATTAGCTCATATGCAGAAAGCCATAATGGACTGGAAAAATTATAAACAATTGAAAGGAAAAAATGCTCAAGTTCATACCCAATCGTTTAGAAGAAGAGCACTTTTACTAGGAATAGATTTGCATAGCCAAGACACTTTACTCAAGTATATAGGAGGTTTGCATACTTACCTAAGACATAGAATTCTCATGTTTAACCCTACAAGTCTATATGAGGTTTCTGTTCAAGCCACACATTTAGAGGCAAGTGGAAAACAAAATTTAGATGGGAATGAGGACAATTGAGTTTAAAGGCAAATGGAAGAAAAAGAGAAATGCAAATTCTAGAAAAGAGAAGGGAAATTTTTTCTGTAAACACTGTTCTAAAACAAGCCATGATGAGGACCATTTTTGGAAACTTCATCCAGAGTTGAAACCAGAAATTTTTAAAGCCAAAGATAAATCCAAAGAAAAATGCAAGACAGTTGCAATAGCTGAACAAGACCTAGGGTCAGAATCAGGAGATAAAACAAAAATCATAGCTATGGGACTAAAGAATTTAAAGGGGAAAGAGAATGAAAATAAACCTAGTTCTAGTATTTCTAACTGTCACATAGATGCTCCAAGTGAAGAGAAGAGAATTGAATTGTTTCATGTGAGGGTCATTTCCAAACATACCAAGGTTGACACATTGTTTGACATCGGGTCACAAGTGAACCTTATTTCTAAAGACTTAGTCAAGAAACTAAATCTTGAGACCATTCCACATCCGAAACCATATCCTCTTGGTTGGATTTGTAAGGATGCAAATTTACAGGTTTCAAAGAAGTGCATGTTGCGCTTTCCAATAACAACACATTTTATTGACACGGTTGAATTAGATGTTGTTCCACTTGATATAACAGGTATGATGTTGGGAAATCCTTACTTGTATGATAGGAAATCTACCTTCCATCGCCATGAAAAAAAATACCATTTGTTCAAGGATGGCAAGGAGTACATAGTGAGAGCTCATCGCAAAAAACTAGACTCTTCTTTAGTGAATGCAGGGCAGATGAAGAGGCTCGTCAATGCAAGTCAAAAATTGACATTGATGATGATTAAGAAAAGAGAAGTTTTACATAATCCTTTTCATGTAAATGCTAATGTAAATAATGAGTTGTTTCAATTTGAAAGTAGGTTGTCTTTGAAAGAAGATGACAAGAAATTGCAGCAATCGTCTTTGGTGTCGAACGGTGTTGAAAACAAAGTGTCAGTGCAAGAAGTTGTAAAGGTCCAAGAGAGGGAAAAACAACATAGAAAAGAAGGCACAGGGTTCAGCAATGATCATTGCTGGTTTCAAAAAGGCATGGTACAATGGCAAGGAAACTTGGTCAGGAATCGACACAAGTACAAGGCTAATTCAACAAAAAATCGCCATAAGGACAGGATGCAAGCTGAAAGTAATTTTCAGTTTCCTTTTATTATAGACCAATGTAGAAACAATGTGTTTACTGCAAAGTTAATTTGTTGTTCTGCAAGTTTCGAAAATGTGCAGAATGAAAATGTCAAAGTTAGCAACGGTTGGTCAATGGAATCAAGGAAAAAATTGTCGTTTCAGGAAAATATCAAATTAATGAAATTAGGGGAATTTCAGTGGATTAAGATTAGAAGAGTGGAGACATAGTCACCTCACCTTCATTTTTAGTAGTCCATAGAGCTTTTGGGGTCCAAAAGCTTCCCAATGGGGAGGTGTGATCAGGAGATCATGTCCATAGTTCAAAAATGCTCAAAACTGAAAGTGCTCAAAAATGTTTACAACCTAAGCGACCGGAAAGGTCTCGTCATTGCGATTATGGCGCCACAAACGGTTCACAAAACAAAGGTTGTATGCAGAAGTTTTGAAGTTTTGAAAAGCCCACTAAACTCCAAAAAATGGACCTTTGACTTATTTTGACTTTATATGAAAATTTTGGAGAAAAAATTATATTTGGCAAAAAAATTATATTAATTTTTTTGGCCTATCAGTGGGCGCAACGTGGCCTACCCAGAGGCTGCCACGTGGCCCCAGGCCAAAGGTTAGAGGAGTATGGAAAATTTTGGTGTTCCTAAGAATGGAACGCATGACCTCCCATCTGCGTGCAGGAGCGCCCGACCGTTCGGGCTACGAGTGGTTCTTACCATGCAACGGAGACAATTTTTATTTAAACCTTACAATTTTACTACCGGTGGCCAAGAGGGCTAGCCCACGCTTGATAGAACCTCCCGCCGTGACCAAGAGCTCGAACTCCAAACGGTTACCACCAACCTTATCCATGCAGTCTTAAAGGGTCATATGACCATCGTTCTCGGTGGGGATTGTCAATGGTTTATGTAGTAGTTAATTCAACGGGTTATACGGTGGTCAGTTCAACAATTTCGGCGAACCCCAATGTGGCCACTCCCCAAATTAATATTTAATGTTAACAACTAAATGTCACCATTTATGGAGCGCACCACCAAAATTAGCAATCAGAGCCAATTTTTTCAGGCTTAATTGGAGTATCTCCACATTTAGTGGAGTTTTTTAAGGGATATTGGGAAGTTTACTGTTTTGGCCATAACTCCTTGGATATTCGACCAATTTTGATGCATGAATAGTTTATTTTTGGTATTCTCAACATTTGGAACACATTGGAAGAGGTTTCATAGCCATCAGAGGTTATCTTGTGTAGGTTTTTCTTAAGGAGAGGTCAAGGATCCACCAGGGCCACTAGGGTGTTTTCAGTGTATTGAGCATACATTCTCTGTTTTCTGCAAATGAAATCATCTTGTGCAGGTTTTGCTTCAGGAGAGGTCAAGGAGCCACCAGGGCCACTAGGGTGTTTTCAGTTTATTGAGCATCCATTCTCTGTTTTTTGCAAATGAATAGTCATTCCTGACTAATTCAAGCATTATGAAGCTATTTTTACAGAGATCATAGCCATTTGAGGCTTTTATTCACATGTACTTACCATTTTTGAGCAATAAGATATGAGGGACATGCCATTGGGAGCTGGAACAACGGATGTAGCCCAGGAGGGGTGAACTGCTTCATAAAATTTGTTGAGTATTGTTAAATGTGATGTTTGTTTCTCTGTTATTTATTATTGTACATTGTTTTACAAGAAAATTACATTCTTTAACCTCACACAGAATTATGTTTAAATACGATAAAGCTATTTGTTTCACCTGCAAACTTCATAGAACCTTATGCACACATTTTAATTATTTTTTGGATACTTAGCATAGCAAAACTAATACATTCCATTCAGATCAGAGCATGTCACAAGAAAATTTGGGTAGAATCAACATATTAATGTAGCATAAAGGATGATATTATTATATGGGAATATCATGTTGTTGATTGTGTTACAGACTAAAGGAAGCCTAAGAATATGGGGATAATTTCTCAAAATAAAGCAATAGGAATAATGACGGTGCATGAAAAAACAATTGGTCACAACCTTGACAGGGGGGACTTAGATGTAATGGAGACAAATCAAGCTCATATATAGTGGAACATTAGACAGATCCACAAGAATATCTAACAAGAAAATGGAAATAAATTAGATGTCAATTTTTCCCTAAGATAATTGTATGTCAGGAAGTCAAAGAGACAAATAATGAATGAGCTCATGGGGATTTGCAAGATCAGCAGTAGCATACATGTAGGGGGAGTTGATTTCTCAAGAAAACCATGAAATACAAAGCTTGCAAATTTCATATGTTTTGTCTTATTTCATGTGTATAAGTGGTTGATACAATTAGGTACATTATTCATGAGTGAATATCTTATAATGTTAAGTCAAGGGAATAATTTGGCTTTTGGAACAACCAATAGTGTGTATTGGATCAGTAGTACAACAATCAAAATATAGCCTTATCAATTGGTATAAACAGGGCGAGCTCTTAATAATTATACCAACCATTAGGCAGTAGTATATTTGGCTTCTTGAGAAACATTAAGTGTGGATTTATACAACAATAAAATTAAATTATTTGGTAGCATAACAAAATATTTGAATCAATAGAAGGTGTACAAGTTCAGGGGGAGTAGAGTGAAAATTCAAGGATAGTGACATTGTAATATTGGATGAATAACAATTGATTTCAGTCAAGGGGATATAATAATTAACATCTTGTTACATCCTTTTGTGGGGAGAATGTTCAATGAATGAGTATTACTCCATTTTCCATTGATGTGAAAGGGGGAGAGTGGGAAAACATTGGAGACATTAAGTATGGAGAGTGATTAGTTATAAACATCAAAGGGAGAGAATGAGCATACAATATAAGATTATTCAACATGAATCAGAGAATTGTTTCCTAATGTTGGTGTTTCCATCAATGATTAGCAATATTTGGTGGTGTTTCCATCAATGCCAAAGGGGAATATTTTTGAGAAATTGTTGGCAACGATGTCAAGTGTATGATTGAGGTGGAACTTGTTAAGTATGTTATTATTGATGTGTTATTGTGTGTTGCTTCTTAGCTTGAGGTCATGGATGAAGGTAATATATTTGAAGGCATTTTATCTTTAGTTCCTTAAATCTAATGAGGAAACTAAGTGTTTAGTTAAATATCCCTCTCATATACCTAGTCACTAGTATATGGCACTTTACCTAACTCCCAACGAATGAAGAGAAAACTCATATTGATTTTTTGTAATTCAAGAAAGTTTCTCGCTGAAGTCGGTTCTAGCATGGGCACATACGATAATTCCTAGACCCCCGCCTTTGTTAAAATTCAGAAAAATAGGGGAGCCATGAAGTATGGTATTTTTTGTCTTATCTGATATGCCAACAGTATTTACATGGCACGAATGAGAGATATAGGGGCCCACCCCCCCTTGTTAAATGTGGGGTAGGTAGGGTGGGGTGGGGGGGAAGAATGAGGTTCAACCATCGATCTCTTTAAAAACACTTGGTGCACCTTTGGAATGCTATTTTTGGTTAACGTTGAGAGACAAGTGGTAAGGTGGAAAGCCCCTCGTCACAAGGATTTGACAATTAGTACCCAAGCACTTATCAGACTACCAGTACAATTTTGCAACCACACAATGAAACTGGTGGTGAGCAGTGATAATAAATCCCTTTATCACATCGTTTTGTCATAAGGTTCCTAGGATAGATGAAAAAGGGCTTATTAGATAGCCAAGTGAGATCTCAAGTACACAGAACACCGCGATGAGCGATGAGTAGTGCCCAACACACATGGAAGTCCATGTTGTGCCTCCATGTAGGTATTAGGTCGCAGTCTAGTCAGCACTTACATGGAAGGTGATTCAACAAGATGACATGGAAACTGACACATGGACATACGAAAGGGTGACAAGTGTCACTCGTATTTGGTGTTTTTGGGTGGATAATTGGGCCAGTTATAGGTGACACATGGCATGACCAAGAAGATAGCATTTGGACGGTTGTCATCACCATGATGATAACATGATTTCAGAAATATGTGGAAAATAAGGCATGAAATGGATCAGATGATGATGTGGAAACACATCATTGCGGCACGTGGCAGGTCGAAATGGCACTTTTGGCCATCTAAGTGAGAATTTTCCTAGTGACATGTGGCATGTAGCCTGACAAGACATGTGGTAGAAGGACAAGTGGCAAGTCTTAATTGGCCTAAACAATTGATGTGGCAAGAAAAAATGTAGGTGATGTGGACATGGTGAGTTCTATATCGGGATACCAAGGTGGGCCAGGCACTCGAATTGAAATTTGTCTTGTAAAATTATGAAGCTTGTATCTAGTATGATGTAGTAGGTGTGACATTGTAGTGATGAGATAGTAGAAGTGACACATGGAAAATAGAGATTGGCCTACTGTGGAATGAATTGCTAGAACCTAAGTTCTTGGGATTTGTGTAAATGTCATGTTTGGTAAGGTTTCCCTATGTATTTTGATTTGGCCAAAATAGAGAAAACAACAGCTTTGAAGGTCCAAAATGAAAAAGTTTCAATGTAACAGGAAATTATTGAAAAGAATAGTCGTCACAAGATCATCCATCAAATGAAAGCATCAGAGTATCAAGGTACCTTGCTAACATCAAAGTATCGGGGTATCATGATCATTTGATAAATGACAACATCGAAGTATTGAGGTATCATGATAGCCACACATCAACACAGTTCACTGTGGCGAGGTACGAAGTGACATGAAAAGGGTACCAACATGGTAATATAGGTAATGGTTTTTGTTTTTCAAGGTTCCAAATTGAAGGAAGGCATCTGAGCATCTTATTATCTAGGTGTAAACATAGTGTGTCGGTTAAGGAAGGTTCAGACTCCAAAAACATTGTAAAGGTTGTTTAAGCCCAAGGTCATAGCACTTTGTCATGAGATGTTGAGTGATAGATCCCAAGAGCATCAATCTCGATACTTTGGTATCAAAACAATGGACCATCATTTTTATCAAGAAAATATGGTCTACTGATGTCTAATATTACTTAGCCAACAATTATAGAACATGGTTGTGAGGAAAGGTGTTGAATAGAAAGTGTTAAAGCACTCTCATGTCATATTTAAACATGAATTCTCTGTCAAATATCTTGTGCATGTATGAGTCAAGCTAAGATAATATGCAGGCATGAAGGTAAGAAGGTGTGAAGGTAAATCGAGGGAGTGAAGGAGTTGTTGAGAATGTGCATGCACATAAAACTAAGTGACTCAATCAACTGTTGATACCATGGATTTATGCCCATTGTAATTAAAGCACCAAAACTATAAAAGAAGAAGTTAACAATGCAATATAGTTAGTTGTCCTGATGAGAAATTGAGGTTGAGCCTATTGTGTCCACACTAGAATGGAAATGAAGATATTTGACGCATATTTATAGGGCCAATTTTGTTTGCTTTGTGATAGTGTTGAGTTTTTTTGTTTGTGATAGGTCCAAATTCCTTTTATGTTTATTTCATTGGGTTGTATTCACACTATCTTTGAAGAACATACTATAGGAGGAATGAAGGTCGAAGAGGATGTTTAGCCTATGCTAGGAGTTTTTATCTATAATTTAATGGCTATGTTTAGCCTATTCCTTTAAAGATTCTAATTTAACAGTTATAATTTAACGTCATTATCTATATATAAGGGTATAGCACTCTTCACATCATATGTTAAGCTTCAATTCCCTGAAGATGGGTGAAGTGTTCACCTGAAACATTGGGGAAATCCATAAAAACAACACACAATTCTCTAGAAGTCTTCATCAACAATAGTTATTATTTGTTGGAATAGAGTTTGCATGATAATTTTTTGTTGTTGTGATTGTCTGTGTATATAATGATAAGCCTATTAATGAATTTTACTAACATAATATGCTTATGTATATCATATGAATCAAAATAAGGGTAATTCTACAGAGATCAAAGTTGAATAGAGAAAGATTCGAATTAGTTAAGGATCATTATTATTACAAAGATACATGAAGTTTCATGTGTCGCAGGATAGGTGTTGCAAGATTTTATTTCAGAGATCAAAGTTAAAGTTGTAGACTACCAAAGAAGGATATTTTGTATCAGAAAATTGAAGCATTTCCCTTGATGAATAATCGATCCATTCTGAAAATGCTATGGAAGGGAGGTCCATAGTGTAATTATTGGGGGTTGGTGACTCTAATAGGTTGGTGCATGAAAAAAAAATTAAGAGGTTGGTGCCTCAAGCAAGTTCGTGCCTACACATAGGTGGTTGGTGCCTCCTTCATATTGTTGCCTATAAATATTAGGGAGAGGGTGCTTCCTTTAGGTTGGTGCCTATAAAAGATTAGGGAGTTACTACTTCCTTAGGGTTGGATCCTCTAAAGATCATGGATTAGGTGCTTCCTTCAAGTGGGTGCTTGTAAATTTATGGGATGGGTGTCTCCTTCTGGCTAGAGCCAGAAAAGCTAATGTAACAGTAGGTTGCAACATCCAACATTTTTCAGACATAAGTTTTGTGGTTTTATCCCTTTATGGGTTTCAACTTACATCTAGTGTTTATATGTTTTGTGTATATGATTCATTTCTAGATGAATTGTAATATTAGATATGGTTAATAATTGTCAAAATTGGCCATAATATTGATTCACACCTCCTCCCCCCTCTCAATATTATCCTGGTTTCTAAAAGGATTTCCAATGAGAAATTTTCTCGAGTTAGTATAATGAGTTCATGATCAACATCGTATATTGATAGAAACACATTCATGTTGAGATTCTTGTGCATGACTTCGATTCTCGACACCAATATCTTGATCCATTTGACCTTCAAACAATATGGACATAGCATGTATGTTGTTCTTAACTTCTAAATGATATGCATATGTTTCTAAAAGCTCTGTTGTGTAGGGTGGATCATTAATAAGAACAACATAAATCCATCTTCAGTTCAGATTTATCATGCACTAAGAGGGGTCGAATCTCTCAAGATGAAAACCTTTCCTTAAGTTTTCTCAAATTAAAGTAATAAAAAAAATCACTTCAAGGGACTTTATTCTTCTCAATGCATAATATATCTAGAGTTAATATGGTCATTAGAATACCATATTAGACTATTATACATCATATTACATTAAAAATGGTGATCATTCCACCACTCTAATTGACATGTACACACCACAACCACTCATTGTTCACCACCTTTACTTCATGCATGCAATAAACCATAGATTTTCTCCACGTCCCTCAATATAATAGATTTGAGATTGCACATCCAATGTATCATTTGGGAGGTCGAGGAGGAAATTTACTTAGAAGGCATTTTTAGTTGCACCCCATTCTCAAAACTCGCAAACTTTTCTATTATGTGGGCTCAATTCCTGAAAGCCAAGAAGCAAAGAAATATGTGAGCCTTACTCAACTTTCATTTGAAATATGTTGTTGTAACGTACAAAAATGAAATAACAATAAAAACTTACAATATGTTCATTTCTATAGAATCCTTAATCCTTTGTCCATTTCAAAGACCCCATCATTATGTCGTAGTTAAGAAAATATCTCACCTTCTTTGATCCCCATATATTCTTAAATATTAGTTGTACCCAAGACATACCCCTTATAATTAAGGAATGCACTTGAGGAAAGCTCGTCAGGGTATTCTTGAGAAAACCAACCCTACCTGTCAGGATCAATTCAAAGGGTCAACTATCACAGGATAAGTAGTTAAGCTAAAATAGATAACACTTCCTTATAAAGTGGTTTTGTTTGGGTATTCATTTTTGGACTACATTTTTTTATTAGTCTTAATTTGTTTAAGACTTCCCTAGATAGGTAGATATTTCTATGCACTTAGAGCTAGTGAAGGCACCTTGTATCATAATTATCCATCATCATTATCATCCTTCATGTTTGGATTTGAATTTTTCATAGGCTTAACCTCCACCTTGTAGGTTTTAACCCTCTATAATTAACAGTTGCAAATAGATTATTAATAAAACATAAAAAAAAAAATTCAATATATATTCTTCTTGATAGTATTACACACACACACACACACACACACACACACACACACAGATATATATATATATATATATATATATATATATATATATATATATATATATATGTATGTATATATATATATCCCACGAAATCTATAAGACACCAATCAATTTACTGTGGATAATAATACAACCATAGTTCCTTAATAAAAAGTACAAAACCATGGAATAAACTACCATGCACCACAAAACCACTAAAAGAGAAAATAATGTGTTTAAAACCACCAAAATGGATGCAAAAAAGTTCCCAAAAAAGTTTCAGGGACATTAACCCTAGACCCTCCCGATGACCTCCCCTTTATGCATGATGTAACTTATAATGCATGGAGGTAGTCATACAAAGAATATAACAAATACCCAACATATCATCCTTTGTTTGTTGCCATAATTCTTCTTATTATTTTATGTTGTAAACATTAGACTTGGGCTTTGGTAAGAGTTTTTTGGACTTTCACTTTTAGATTGCTTTTATTCCTTCCTTGAGTATGCCTCTTATTTTCAAACCTCCTTGACAAAAGAGAAACCAGTGAATAAAAAGCTACACAGAGTTGAGGGTAATAGAAATAAAGCGACCATATTTAGTGGATACAATGGCCATACCTTTCATTCACTATGAATCCATCATATATTATTTAATTAAAGGTCCTACAACTAAGGAATCTCCTTGCTTCACTAGTTGGGTAATAATATCACTGTTATTAATAGCAGTATCAAGGGATTTTACAAATAGAATTTATTTTCCCATGCCCTCAAATAAACCCTTTCGCAACTAAAATATTTTTTGTGTGAGCATCCTACCCACTCTTTTAGTAGCTAAATGAAGATTGAACTTGCCCTCTTTCTTCCCTCTTCAAATAACATATACTAGTTCTCATTTCATTCAATTATGCAAAAATTAGATATCTAAGTTTCTTAACCAACATGAATGATGTCATGGCCATGGAATTCAATATCCATTTCACTAATTCATAGAAGATCAGTATGGATAGGGATCATTTTTTGTATCTATATTTATCTATGGCTCTAGTGTTGGGTGATCAACTACCTATGACTTTACGAAAAGAAAGTAATGTCATAGTCATTTGTGAGATTACTATTAGGACCTCTAAAATGGATACTATAGGTGTTTAATTCCTTGAAATGGAGGCAGGTGTTGATGGTGCTAGACCTGCCAACATTTAGGGGAATACGGATTGGTGGCCAAAGTAGTGGGTTTTAATGATGTTCCTTGGCTGCAATAACGCATAGAGTGGTGTATGGTGACTTTGGTAGGAACAAGTGTGTGACTCTTCAAAAATTCAAGTGCAATGCATGAAGGTTGTAACACACAAACGAAAAGTGAGTGAGCCCCTTAGAAGCTTGTAATAGTACGTAGCTTGAAAGGAACACACGAGCATTAACACATCACATGCTAGCCTGCAAAATAGTTCTCAAGTTAACCATGATGGAAATATACAATAGCACGCATTCAAAAATATTAGTATGAATGTAAACCAAATATTTCATAAGCATAAGCATAAGTGAAATAACATACATTGCAAACATAACACGAATAGTCCTGCTATATTTACAACATATGCATGAAAACATGTCAGATTTGAGATTTTCATAAAGTAAAAGTTCCAATCATACATATACCATTGACAGACCACTATCCCCAATAGTGGAACGTGAAGCCAACACCTACTCCTCCAAAGAAAGATACTCCCCCTATGCTACGTAGAAGCCAAGGCTCTCATAAACTCCCAAGCTCTTGATCCAAAGTAAAAGCCTAGCCAAAAGTTTGGCTCCCAAAAGCCCTTTACGTGAGTTATGAGAATATATTTATAAAAAAATGGGTGACTCTTCACCTCCCCTTTATGAACCTTAGAATTCCCTCATGACTCTTAAACTTCATACAAATGACTCTTCAACTTCATTACATCATGACTCTTCACACTCCACAATTGACACTTCGAATTTCACTTACAAATTATTTACAAAAGAATATTATTGTTCTTCCTTTTGAATATGCTGAAAGCGGGCTAAGTTAAAAGTCTTTACTTGATCTTAAGCTATTCTATGTGTTTTAAATGTTTTCTATTGAAAGTACAATGAAAGCAGGATAGTTTCAAAGTACTTACCTGATCTTAGATTACTTTTATGTATTTTCTTAAGTGCATGCCAAAAGCAGGATAGTTTCAAAGTACTTACTTGATCTTAGGTTGCCCTTTGTTCCTTCATCTGTTTGATTTCCCTTTATTATTGTTTCATTCCATTAAATCAACTTAAAGAGATCCTTTTACATAGATGACTTGCCCCATGGACCACTCTTGAACTTTGTTGTTTCAATTAAATCCTATTATGACTCCATAGCCCAATGGATTGAAGCTAATCCTAGCCTATCTTATTAGCTAAATCATTCTTTCACTTTCATACACCTTCACCCTTCATTTAGACTTCCTTCACCTTCATTATATCTTTGTCCAACCAAAACAAACAAAAACCTTATTCTTCATAACTAGCCTGATATCACATTTCAAACCTTAAAATATAAATCAATCTTTGCACTTATAGAGAGATCCCTCTTTGGATTCAGGAGGGCTAGATCCTAGAATCCCAAAATGGTTCATATGTTGGCTTTGCATCTTTAGTCTTTCCAATCTGCTAAAACTACATGTAACTAACATTATGGCGACTCCGCTAGGGACTACTGAGTAAAATCCTTAAAACACAATACTCAGTATTCAGTGCAGTATAAGTAGCTCTCTTCAGGCACTACCAAGCATGTTGGTAATCATGATAGGACTTATTTGAATCAGTGAAAAAATAAGTGACCCTTAGGATTCTCATAGAAACTTATCAAACCTTGAAGGAATTAGCTAGCTAAGCCATAAGAGTAAACTATTTTGTCTCATCACCGTAGTTAAGTGTTGAAACATATTTAGGACACTCTCATAACCCATAGGATTATAAAAACCCAAAAAAACCCAAAAATATGTCAAATTGGTATTTAAATCTATAAATGATGGTGGACCATAAAACATTTTACCTTCTAAAGCTAAAAATTTCCACCTGGTGACTCCACAATCCTAAACAGACCTAAAGACTCCACTGGGAAACCCATTACTATCATAACATCATACAAAATTAGTTAAGAAAACTTTAAGGATTAAGTTTTCTTGCTAAAAGGTCAGTTAGCCTCCTAAAGATTTTCATATTTGGTTAAACTTTTCTTGTTGTAGGGTTTGAAAAACACAACATTGTGGCTTCTAGAATAGTTCATACTAGAGCCTATCCTGACCCAAATCCTCCTGAGATAATTGATAATCCTGAAAGAATCCCTAGGAAATCTCCTAAGGCCAATACTTCAACTATTGTTAGGTCACTCCATAGAGCTAATTCAGTCCCTGAAAACCTTATATCTGTACAATATTCACAAGTTGACTTAAGAAAACCATTTAGAAATAGGTCACTTGATGATATAGATCAAATATATTTTGAATCCACACCTTCATCCTAAGATAGAAGTGAACATCTTGGTAGCAGAGAAACTACTCCACCTGATTTACATTTCCTTCATAATTTTGGTTTCTCTCATCCTATATCCACCCAACAATCTCTTGCAAGTCCATCCACTTCTATTATCCATACACCCATTGCTCAAAATACACAATTCTATTAACCTCCTCCACTTGTAAACCCCCCATTTTTTCCACAACCTCCTATCATAGCAACATGGTATGCTCCCCTAGTCCTTCCTTTACCTTTTTTCAATCTACCAGAGGACTATCAGTCCAAGATACCATTGTATGATGCCAGTGGTGCTACTGCTACTTCACAACATGTGGACAAGATGAATGACTATTTTGACAAAAATGAGATAGATGACGAAACTTGCAAACTTAGATTATTTGCTCAAAGTTTAGGGGGAGAATCAAGAAAATGGTTCAAAGGCTTAACCCCTAATAGTATCAATGACCTTCAAGACCTCCATGAATTATTCCTAAACAAGTGGGAAGTCAAGAAAAACCCTCTCCGAATACTTTTAGATTATAATAACCTCAAAAGAAACATTGGGGAAAGTGTTCAAAATTATTGTACTAGATTCAATAGTGTGTATAATGCCTTACCCCTAGAATTGAAACCTCCACAAGGCTCAGCTTTGAACAATTTTCCTGAAGGATTTGATCCTAAAATGGCCTATCAAGGTTGTACGGATTAACGCCTATGGATGTCCGATCTCCCTAGTGTCAGAAGACAATCTAGCAACAAACGAAAAACTAAGTTTGTCTTTCTCTAAATATATTCGTTTTACAAATAAATGCTATGAAGGTGTCGATCCTACCTTAGATCCAAATGCTTATTTGCGGTCATAGTGCTTCCATCGCATCAATAATCCTTTGTCGCAACAAGAGCTCTTTTGTCGCAAGAAAGTATCATCTTTCGTTGATCTACAATCACAAACAAGAAAATATCAATAGCACCTGTATAACAAATAATTATAAAACATACCTATCATAGTGATCAAGGAATCTATGAAATAAATGATCAAACGACAGCTTATTGAAATAAACAATCGAACGGCAATTTATTGAGAAAAACAGAACTTGATTGTATTAATCTTAAAATATACAGAAGAACCTTACAACCTTAGCCTTGATGTTCGAAAGGCCTTCCCGGGGTCCGAAGCAGGAGTCTCCTCTACTTTGATAAGTCTTGCACTCTTCCTCCAAGAGCACAAAGAGGTATGTGATCTTTCCTCTCAAAAGCTCAGCAGAAAGAAGTCTAAATCTCAACAACACTTCAACTCAATCACTCATAAAGCTTGAACTCTAATTCTCAATCTCCAAAATCTAACCATTTGAGGCTACCCAATGCCTCCTTTTATAGAGCATATGAGGAGGTTAGGATTCCACCTTTGAAGGGATAGAATCCTCCTTCAAAGGGAGAGACTCCTCACATCAAGGGATTAGTTCCTTAAGGTGAGGGATACATGCACCTTATCAAAGCGTACTCATCCCCAAAAAATCTCATCTAGAACCTTCTAGAATTGACCTCAAACCACTTTTTTGACTTTACTTTCTCGCCTTTTTTACTTTGAGGAGTGTACGCAGGCATTTCAAAGGAAAACTGCGTTCTAAAACGCAGGTAAGCAGTGTATTACCTGTGTACCCAAGCTAGGAACGCAGGCAGGCCTCATGTTACCTGCGTACCCATTCTTTCAGAGGTTTTTAGGGTTTTTCTTCTTGTTTCAGGGCTTGACATGAGGATTAAAGGTTGTAAGACTTGCAGAGGAGGCATGTATGAGTTTTAATGAGCTCATACAGTCAGCAGAATGTCAAGGTGACCATTTTTAGTGTAACAGATTGCCCCCTAAAGTACGAAGTCTGGAATAGATGAAGATGAAGTCTGTCATATATGAAGAGTGAAGTACTTTATCATTTCAAGGATCATCCTATGGACACCCCGGTTGGAACCTGTAAAAAAATTCAATGCAAAATATATATATGTAATGATATCATCGCTGAGGTGGGCATTCCCATACTCAGATCAAAAACTAACTAAACTTGTTCTGATACAGAAATGATTTTAATATTACATCAATAGTGTAGACACAGCATGGGCACAGCCATCTGTAATGAATATTCTACTGTATAATAATAAAACTCCTCACAGCCTGGATGGTAGAAACTAGATCCAGGGTCTTGATTTCCGCATCTCAAACTAGTACGATTCTATCCATGGGATTAAATGTGTTGAAGTCGAACATGGTAGAAACCACTTGATTACCAGTTAATGATGTGAACTGTTAAAAAGTGTGAGAGAAACCACCAGTAATGTCAATGGCTCTCAAAGTACTCAGTACAATCCATGAAATGTGAATGAATGAGCTGAAGTCGAACATATCACGGAATCATTCGATCGAAGGTCAATGATGTAACCTGTCGTTGAAGGCGAGAAACCTGCCATTGAGGCATGCAGATTTCAAGGTACTGATGATTTCTGGATCAACTTCCTAGATAATGAGTTTTCGTCGATAGAAAGTGATTCGTCGTAGGCAAGCCCACAACACGAAATCACAGATCAAGTTTTGAAGAAATATATTGGCAAGAACCGACTCAGGGATGGTCAAAATGGATGACAGATATTTTTCAGATGAATGGTTTGTTTGAACTGTCCTCTTGAACACATAACGACACTGCAAATGGCTTGGTGACAATTGACCCAAAGCTAACACCTAGAAATCGGCTGAAGACTTTCAATATGGTTTGATTAACTGTTAGGCAAAGGATTTCCCAACCCAGGTGGACAAAAAGTGTCGTGTTCAAGAGTGGTTAACGGTTTTCTGAATAATCAAAATGTAACAAAAAGGTTCGTTTTTCTCTCTTTTCCCCCACCATTTCTGGCAAGTACCTCTTTATTTTTGACAAGCTTGAGGATGATAACATTTTCTTGTTTATAAGCTCATCCTTCGGATGAGTCCAACTTAGTTTAAGATTCGAACCCTAAGAAGGAGTGGTTCGTTCCTGTTTAAAATTGAACAGGTCCTTTACTGTTAAATTTTAACGAGTCCAGTATAGGAGAAACTCGGTGTTTTTCAATTTTAGGGAGTCAGAAGAAAAAACATAAGAAAACTCCATGGGTGTACTTTTTCGTAAATTTAGTCTCTCGAGCCCGAAAAAGGATAAAATAATGCGGGAGAGAACTCTATTGACCGTAATTAGTCAACGTATACCTTTTTCGTAAATAGTCCATTTCAATCCGTAAAAGGGGTAAACTTATACTGAAAGGACGATCATTCATTTACTTTAACGAGTTCGAATAATCAAGTGCTCGGAAATCTTTTCATGTTTAGAGAGTCTGAAAAGGGCTTAAAATAGGACTCCAAGATTTCGCTTTTTCATAATTTTCAAGATTCCGAAAAAGTGATAAAAGTATACTTAGTAGTTTCGCTTTTTCTGTAAATTTTAACAAGTTCGAAAAAGGGATAAAAATGTACTCATGTGGCCGACTTTCAATTTAATTTATGAGCAAGAAAAGACGGAAAGAACTCGACATTTTCATGTGTTTTACGAGAATGAAAGATAGCAAAATAATCTCGGGATTTTCATGAGTTTAATGAGTCTTGAAAATAACCGAAATTGACTCAAGATAGGTTTCATTTTTCTAAAAGCTTGAAATAGAGAAAAACTATGCTTCAGAGTGGTTTCATTTTTACACAAGCTTGAAACAGAGAGAAAAATGTGCTTGATGCCCCCTAAGCGTAACTGCTAGAGCGCATGCTCCCCCAGCTTCATTTCATTCAACTAAGTACACTGCTGGTAATTAATAGCTGGATGGAATGAAGGTTCATTTACGAGATCATATGAAAGACCCGACCTAAAACTATAAGAAAATTATGCAAAAACTGAAATAACTAACCTAAATATATGACTTAACATTTACGAGATCTATTCAAAGACTCGACTTAATTAAGGGAGGATTTGTTTCATTTTTTTAACGAGCTTGACACAGGAAAAGAACTATGCTCATGGCAACGTGTTTCATTTTTTAACGAGGTTGACACAGTAAAAGGAAATTTCCTCACCTACATGTTTCATTTTTTAACGAGGTTGACACAGTAACAGGAACTGTCCTCAAATCTACTCTCTACAATCTACCTATATAACCTACTTATTCATTTTTTAATGAGGTTGACACAAGAAAAGAACTGTCCTCATACTTGATTCATTTTTTAACGAAGTTGACTCAATAAAAGGAACTATCCTCAGACTCATTGATTCATTTTTTAACGAGGTTGACACAGGAAAAGAACTGTCCTCATATCTACTCTCTACAATCTACCTATATAACCTACTGATTCATTTTTTTAATGAGGTTGACACAGGAAAAGAATTGTCCTCATACCTGATTCATTTTTTAACAAGGTTGACTCAGTAACAGGAACTATCCTTAGACCAACTGATTCATTTTTTAAAGAGGTTGACACAAGAAAAGAACTGTCCTCGTATCTACTCTCTACAATCTACCTACTGATTCATTTTTTAATGAGGTTGACACAGGAAAAGAACCGTCCTCATGGAAGCTTGTTTCATTTTTTAAACGAGCTTGACACAAGAAAAGGAACTATGCTCTCGACTAACTGATTCATTTTTTAACAAGGTTGACGCAGTAAAAGGAACTATCCTCACACTCACTGATTCTTTTTTTAACGAGGTTGACACAGCAAAACGAACTCTCCTCACCAGCCACTGATTCATTTTTTAACGAGGTTGACACAGTAAAAGGAACTATCCTCACTCACTGATTCATTTTTTAACGAGGTTGACACAGTAAAAGGAACTATCCTCAGACTCATTGATTCATTTTAAACGAGGTTGACACAATAAAAGGAACTTTCCTCAGACTACTGATCATGGCTTCCAACTAGAAGAAACACATGTCAATGGACACGCCTTGATCATGGCTTCCAAGAGGTCTTCATCAGATGGAAGAACAATTCCTTGGAAGGAACGCATGTCAAGGGACTCAAAAGGGATAAGAACATCGCGTTCAAGTAATCCCATAGAGTTTTCCATGTCAATTACCGCATCTAAGTCAAAGGAAGACAACCAAACAGTGAGAGGCTCGCTTACATCGGTAACTGAAAACATGGGACCAGTTGTCACATAATTAACCTGTGGCAGGGTAGATACCACTTTAGAATCAGGAACATTTAGGGGTGTCATATTATTGGTAGTCGAAACAAGACTAGGGAACGAGAGCTGGTCTACAGTCACAATATTGCCATGGTGAGGGAAAGACATCACGCGAAAGAGTGTCGATACGACAGCTTTCATTGCATAAACATAGTCTTGCCCAAGGAGTAAATTGAAATCCAAGGGGCCTCGAACTATGTTAGCCTTACAACCTTAGCCTTGATGTTCGAAAGGCCTTCCTAGGGTCTGAAGCAAGATTATCCTCTACTTTGATAAGTCTTGCACTCTTCCTCCAGGAATACAAAGAGGTATGTGATCTTTCCTCTCAAAAGCTCAGCAAAAAAAAGTCTAAATCTCAACAGCACTTCAGCTCAATCACCCATAAAGCTTGAACTCCAATTCTCAAACTCTAATATATCAATCTCCAAAATCTTCTTAACCATTTAAGGCTACCCAATGCCTCCTTTTATAGAGCAGATGAGGAGGTTAGGATTCCACCTTTTAAGGGATAGAATCCTCCTTCAAAGGGATAGGCTCCTCACATCAAGGGATTAGTTCCTTAAGGTGAGGGATACATACACCTTATCAAAGCGTACTCATCCCCAAAAAATCCCATCTAGAACCTTCTAGAATTGACCTCAAACCACTTTTTTGACTTTACTTTCTCGCCTTTTTGACTTTGAGGAGGGTACGCAGGCTTTGCAAAGGAAAACTGTGTTCTAAAACGCAGGTAAGCAGTGTCTTACCTGTGTACCCAAGCTAGGAACGCAAGCAGGCCTCATGTTACCTGCGTACCCATTCTTTTAGAGGTTTTTAGGGTTTTTCTTCTTGTTTCAGGGCTTGACATGAGGAGTAAAGGTTTTAAGACTTGCAGAGGAGGCATGTATGAGTGTTAATGAGCTCATATAGTCAGCAGAATGTCAAGGTGACAATTTTTAGTGTAACAATCAGCTAAGAGAAAGAGACCCTTTAACTCTAGAAGACATGCAAAAAGGAGCTCTTGCTGTGGAAGTGAATTTGACGGAGAAAAGAGCTAGGATGAGGAATGAGAAGAAAGTGTCATTTAGGGAAGAAAGTGCACTATCCACATCTAGCTCAAAAATGGAGAGAATGATGGAAGAGATGATGAAGAAGATGAGCATACTTAAGAGAGCACAAGCTAGCCAAAACCAATCAGCCCCCCAAAACAGAAACCAATCTCAAAACAAAAATCAGAATTTTAGGAGAAACCAACCTCAAAACAGACCAAGGAAGGATGATCAACAGATTACACCTCCTTTTCATCAAAACTATGTAAGTGAGGTTGAAGAAACAAGTGAACAAATAGAGGAAGATGACATAAACATGTTAGGAGTAGACAATGATAATTTTGATGTTCATTACAATAGGAAACAAGGTTTATATACACCCTATGATGATGGAAGAATGGAAGATGAAAGTTACTATCAAGAATTGGAAAATGTCATCATAGAGACCCCAAAAGAATATGACCTTAGGAGTAAAAAGAATCAGGAAATTCCCAAAACTAAAACCTCTGATAATTCTACAAAAAATAGCCCTATAAACAAAACCAAGGTTACAAAACAAAAAGACAAAACAATGGCTATAAATTCTATTCCAAACAAAGAAAAAGGCACTCAAATTAATGAAAAACAGAGTGTAGATCTTAGCAGCGTTAGCACCTCAGCTAGTGCTCCTATTAAAACAATTTATCCAATGTAAATAGAGGAAATCAGCAAGCTGATTTTGCTAATAGAGTGGTGATTAACAAGGCTAAAACAAACATTTTAAAAAATCAGCTACCTTTTATTTTGGAACAAGAAATTGCCAAGATTAGAATCTATGTTCCCTCACTGAATTAGTCACCCAAGATGTATATAAATCACAAGTTTTGAAATCCTTCAACATAGGAGAAAATAATGATACTTTCAACCTCAGTAATGATCAACCAGAGCTCTTATTTGGTCCTAATATTGAAGGAAGATACCAAGAAGGACCAGTTCCTCCATTTTATGTTAGTTTAAAAATTCATGACAAAATTTTACACAATGCCATGCATGATTCAGGGGCCTCTCATAATTTAATGCCCAAAGCAGTAATGGAGAGTCTAGGCCTTGAAATTACCAGACCATGCAAAGACCTATACTCCTTTGACTCCAGTAGAGTGAAATTTTTAGGTTTGATCAAAGACCTTTGTGTAAACTTAGCACAGATTCCAGCCAAGTGTTTAGTGATGGATATTGTAGTGGCTGATGTACCCCCCAAATATGGTATGTTGTTATCAAGATATTGGGGAGCTAAGTTACAAGGAACAATGAAAATGGATATGACATATGCTACCATCCTTGTTTTCAATCAAACTAGAAGACTTTATAGGGAAAATCACATGCAATACATGGTAAGTAGCCAAGAGAGACCAGAAAAATCTCCTCTTTATTCTATACATACAGGCCTTGACTCATTTATTCTCTTCAATAATGAAACTTTAAATGAGAAAGAAACCTTAACTGACTTGGTGGCCACCCCTCACAATAACTTAGTGGCAAACATAGAAAGGGAGGAATACAAGACATAACTATCAAAACAGTTGGTCAAATCATAAAATTACAACAAACAAGTCATAGGTCCAGAGCTACAAAACAGTCATCCATTGCTTTTCAACCTTGAAATTCAAGAGAAGAGTCCTCAACATAATGAAAAACATGAGGAACTAAACCAAATTCAACATAGTGCTAATTGTCAAGAACAATCCGAAAGCACACAAGATAAAGAGGATAGTAGTCAAACTAGTGAATCTGAAACTAGTCCTCTTTGGAATATGAACTTTGATGGGTCTTGCACTAAGAATGATGCAGGTGCAGGAGTGTGGCTTCACAATACAAACAACAATCATGCTGAAGGGCACTCATATAAATTTAACTTTCAATGCACAAATAACATAGCAGAGTACGAAGCCCTCCTTTTAGGCCTACACTTATTGAAGAAATTAGGGGCCAAAGGATAAAGGTTCATGGTGATTTTGAACTAATAATTAGGCAAGTGAATGGGGAATATAGTGCCAAACATCCCAGACTTAGAGCCTATAGAAATGATGTCATGGATTTATTGAAAACATTTTATGAATTCCAACTTGTCTTTGTCCCAAGAAACCAAAATATCCTTGCCAATGGTTTAGCCTTTGCTGCTAAAACTTGTCTAACACCTTATGAAACCAAGCAATGCACAACCCAAATCAAATTTAGACCAGTTGTCCCAGAAAATGAGAAATACTAGCAAGTGTTTGATGTAGATAAACAAATAGAAGACTTCCTACAGTCCATAAATGAATTTGAGCTGCCAACTTCAGATTCAGAGTATGAAACATACTGGCCTATTGAAGAGAATCTACCTGTTGAACGAGTAAAATCTCCAGATATTGCTGATATAAATCTGTTATCTAACAAACTTGAACATACCAAAAAAATGAGTGCAAATTTAGAGAAAGAAGATCTAGAAACGCTGCAATCTAACACTCAAATCTTGCCAAAGGGTCTGGTCCCATTAGAAGAATTGTTTGATTTCAATGATGTTGCCAAAAAACCAAAACTGGAGCCTGTTGAAACTGAAGTTGAAGAATGTAACATAGGCAGTGAACAAAAACCAAAAATCATCAAAATGTCTAAAACTTTGCCAGCTCACATTAAGCTGAAATACATTGAGTTGTTTAAGGAATTTTTTGATGTATTTGCATGGAGTTATGAGGATCTAAAATCCTATGACAGAGAGATAATTCAGCATAAGATACCTCTCAAAGAAACCAAAAACATTTTAAACAAAAATTGCGCAGAATCAACCCAGTTCAATTACCTTTGGTTGAGAAAGAAATCAAGAAGATGTATGAAGCTGGAATTATTGTCCCTATTAGATACTCAGATTGGGTGTCCAATCTTGTGTCAGTTAGGAAAAAGACAGGAGAAATAAGGCTTTGTATTGATTTTAGGAACTTAAACAGAGCTTCATTGAAGGATAACTACCCTTTACCCAAGATGGATCACATTTTACAAAAGGTAGTTGGTTGTAAAAGAATTTATTTGCTAGATGGCTTCTTAGGTTATAACCAAATTCTGGTACATCCCGATGATCAAATCAAAACAGCCTTCACTACACCATGGGGTACTTTCATGTATGTGAAAATGCCCTTTGGTTTAATGAATGTTGGTGCCACATTTCAGAGAGCCATGGATATTGCATTCTCAGAATAATCAGGCTTCTTCATCATTATTTACCTTGATGATATCACTGTGTTTTCTAAAACATATGAGGAATACCTAGAACACTTGAAAAAAATCTTTGAGAAATGCAGAATATTTGGGTTATCTTTAAATCCAAAGAAAACAATGTTTGGTCTCCAAGAAGGTAAACTACTTGGACACATCATATGAGAAGAAGGGATAAAGATAGACCCAAAGAGGATTGAGGGTGTATTGCATATCAATCATCCCAGAAACATCAAGGAACTTCAATCTTTCATTAGGAAGATTAATTTCTTAAGAAGGTTCATACCAAATCTAGTTGAACTCCTCAGAAACATAACAAACATGCTGAAAAAGGAACAAGGAGTTAAATGGACCTTAGAAGCAAAGAAATCATTTGAACTGGTAAAATAAGCATTAATCAAAACACCAGTTCTCATTAGTCCTGACTTTACAAAGGATTTCTTCATTTTTTCATTTGCATCTAAACACACTATAGTTGTTGTCCTATTACAGAAGAACTTGAAGGGACAAGAGCAGCCAATTGCATTCTTTAGTAAGGCATTGAGAGATGCACCTCTGAAGTACAATATCATGGAAAAACAAGCATTTGCCTTAGTCAAAGCCTTAAAATACTTCAGAGTTTACATTTTACATTCCCACATAATTGCATTTGTGCCAAATTCAGTTGTAAAATATATTCTAACCCAGGAACCAGATGGCAAGAGAGGAAAGTGGATAGTTGTGATACTTTAATATGATTTAGAAATCAAGCCCAATAAGCTCATAAAAGGCCAAGGACTAGCAATATTAATGGCTAATTCAATTTTTGAAGCTCTTGATATAAACATGATAGATGCATTAGATGAACAGAAGGAGTTGTCAACTCCCATTATTGAAGATCATTTTCTGTTTTCATCTTGGTATGTTGATATTTTTTATGTTTTACTTAGTTTGAATACACCTCTTGGTTTGTCTAAAATAAGGGCAAGATTTTTAAAGTTGAAAGCTGTAAATTATTGCATTTTAGATAAATGTCTATATTGGAAAAATGCAAGTGGATTATTGCTTAAATTTTTGCCTGAGAATGATGCAGATAAGATCAAGCATGAGTTACATGAAGGATAATGTGGAGGCCACCTCTATTGGAAGACAACTGCCAACAAAATCCTTAGAGTTGGTTACTATTGGCCCACCCTCTTTCAAGATGTCCATAAAATGATTATTGTCTGTCACAAATGCCAACTTTTTGAAGGCAAAAGAAAATTGCTTCCCTTACCCTTGCATCCAATCACTGTTGAAGCTCATTTTCAATAGTGGGGTCTAGAATTCATTGGGGAAATACATCCACCTTCATCTACCCAACATAGATGGATCCTCACTGCAACAGACTACTTTACCAAATGGATAGAAGCCATCCCTTCTAGGCAAGCCAATGACTCTGTCATCATTAAATTCCTTGAAAATCATATCCTCTCTAGATTTGGTTTCCCTAGGAATATTATCACTGACAATGCTTCGGCATTTGGATCCAAAAAGATGGTTGAGTTCTGTCACAAGTATCAGATTACATTGGGCCATTCTACTGCTTATTACCCTCAAGGTAATGGGTTAGCAGAATCCTTAAACAAGAGTTCGGTAAATATAATCAAGAAGTTGCTGGAAGACAATAAGAAATCATGGCACACAAAGCTAGTACATGCACTATGGGCTGACAAATTAACACTTAAGAAATCAATTGGAATTTCACCCTACCAGCTTGTTTATGGAGCAGATGCAATTTTTCCAACCAGTCTAGGAGTGCCAGTCATGAAGCTAATCCAAGAAGTATAGTCTGAGGATAATGATATGACAGAAGAATCAATCAGACTATACATCTTCAACAAGCTAGAGAGGAAGTCTACAACAGAGCACTACACAAGCAAGAAAACATCAAGAAGTTGTTTGATAAAAGAACCAAGGCCAGTAATTTCAACATTGGTGAAAAAGTTTTGAATTGGGATTCCAGGAGACAAGATAAGGGCAAACAAGGGAATTCTGATCACTTATGGATGGGCCCTTATCTTATTCATTCTACTGCTGGTAAAAATGCTTATTTCTTGCAAGAGTTGAATGGAACTGAACTTTTTGGAGGTCATGTCAATGGCAGGATGCTCAAACATTATTTTTAGTGACCATATCAATTTGGAGTTTTTTTACTTTTCATTGTGAATATCATATCCATCATTGCAATCAAAGTTAGAATATGAAAATACAAAAAACAATAGAAAAGAGAAAAGAGGGCAGATTGTGAAAACAAGAAGGTACAGCCCCATACCATAAAAAAGAAACAAAGTCTAAAAGTGTGCAAGCTCAAATGCCACTCCTAAAAAACACACTTCTAATTAGTCATACATTCTAAATCATGACTAATTAGTTTTCAATCTATTGTTGATAGGTTAGTGAATTAGATCAGCGAAACAGCATAATCTTGGCTTGTCAGTAAGGTAGATTAGGATAGAAAAACAAAGGTTCAATCAAGCTCAAAATATGAACCTCTGAATTTCAAAAGATGAATGGATCTTATTAGATCAAATCTTGAGCCAAAGATAGAAAACACACTGGTTCTAATATGCCCAAAACCTGAACCAGGAAAGAGAGAAAGACATCTCAAACAAAATTCAAAATTAGAGCTGAAAATAAGTGAAGGATGTTCTTAAACTTTAAGATCTTAAGCCTTCACCATTTTTCTATAATTTTCTGCAAATTTTAAGTCTATGTGTAGCTTGTTTTTATGCCATAGATCAGCAACAAGTTAGACTGCTTAATCCTGACTTGGCTGCTTTTAAATTTCTGTTTAGAATTTAGATAATAAAATCTGTCAGACAGTTTAATCCTGGCAGATAATAGTTAGATAGAGAAGCTTATGAACTCAACTGCTTAATCTAAGTTCATGGAGAAATAATGGTAGAAATAGACTAGTTTTATGTTTTCAAAATAATAAAATGTTGATGAAAAGGTTTGCAAATCCAAATTCCACCTTCTGAAGAAAAAATGTTAGGAAGTAGATTGTGTAGGTAGTTGTTTGGGAAATAATTTTCTGCTGATATATTAAGTTCTAATCATATTTGTTAGCAGCTGATAAAAAGAGTATCAAAGTGCAAGGCACTAATCAGCATCCAGAGATGAATTGTCTAAAGTTCTTGACATCTTCAAGAAGATGACATCCCCATGTGGAGTCACTGTTAGCCACCTATAAAAATTTGTCATATCAAATGGTGGCTAGATCTTTTTAGCCTTCAAGAAAAAATTTCATGACCAAATTGTGAGTTCTTGAACCCTTATGAGACATTTATTCTATGAATCAATCTTCACTGTTGTTTCCCTCACAGTCCTAAGGAACCTGCTTTTTACTAAGAGAAAGACTGCTTAAAAACTCCATTTTTTCTCATTACACTTCTCCATTTCAACCATAAACCCTTTCATTTACCTCCCATTTCCCTCATTTTCCTTTATTCCCTTCGTAAATTCCCTTTGATAAGGTTTAAAACCTCTCTTTTAACCTTATCGGAACCCTCAAAAACCTCTAAAAACCCTCATTTTGGCCTAAAAACCTTCAATTTTTCCATAAGGCCTTAAGCTCATTTTGGCCTTAATCCCCAGCCCCTTTCTGCATATAACCCACGCTGCGACCGAGAGCAAAGCGCTTAATCGCATCGCAAATCTTTATCGCATAGAAAATATTCACTTTACTCGTTTTACATGGTTAATTTCTTTCCGCCGATTGCGATCCCGTGATCATTTCTCCGTCGTTGATCTGATCCACTATGCCCAGATCTAATGGCCCATATTGTTTCCCGTTCCAAACCCACCATCTGCCTTCATGATTAAATCCTGACCGTCTATCTAGTTTTCAGATCAACGGCTCTCACTCCATCGCAAATCGGCAATCGCATTTTTTCCCTTTATCCTTTGCCCTTTTTCCTACGACCGATGCGATCCTGCGATTAAATCTCAGTCGTTGAATCCACAAGAACCAACAGCCCAGATTCAATTGCATTCTGTCATGAGCCCTTCACCATCGCGCCCACCGATTAAATCTCCACCGTTGATCTCTAAAACCGATCCAACGGCCAGCGCTTAATTGCGCATCGCAAAATCAAAAACCCTGGTGTTTTGGCCTCTTCCTTTTCTCCGATGCGATCAAATTCTGACTGTTCATTCCGCCAGATCTGACGGTCTGCGCTTCATCGCATTTCACTCATTCATCTCATGATCCCTCCGACATCAACCTGCCGATTTAATCCTGACAGTTTATCTCTCTTAGATCTAATGGTCTGCGCTCAATCGCATCGGCACATTGCATCGCCACTTTTCCCCTTTCCTTTCGCCGATGCGATCCTGCGATCAAATCTCCGTCGTTGATCATTCTTAAATCTAACGGCCCACAATGCTTCCACCTTTTAAACCCCACCCTTCTCATTCATCCACCATCTTTAATCTAGACCTTCGATCCTCACGACCCGACGACTCCCATTCATCTTTCCCTCCGCCCTCTATAAAAAGGTGGGTCCCACTTCTCCTCGTTTTTCTCCGCCAAATTATTTTAAAACCTTACCTTTTCCATATTTTTGTTTCCCGACAGAAATAAGTTTTAAATCAATCCTGATCGTCGATCTACAAATATCAAAGGCCATCTGGTCCTTTTCTTCCACCCATTCCATTCCCCTTCATTTCTTTATATATGCTACTTCTTTTAATCGTAGCCATTCATCAAAGAAAACCTACGACCAGGACTTGACCTGATAGCCTTTTACACCCTTCCACTACGCATCAATTTTGCTGACGTCACCTTGGACCCCGCATACCATTTTTACCCCGCAGCTCTTCATCGATCGTGCTTAACCCACGCCGTTGGATCTGTAGCCTCTAATCTGACGGTCGCCGACGCATTTCGCGTAATTTGTGCGCCTAAACGTTAACACCAAAAAATTACGCAAAATGGGTGGTTTTGTAAATCCACATGTCAAGCGACGTACCATATCGCATTCCAAAAGCTAAATACCGCTTACCACCCAAACACGACGCGAAAATTGCTGCCGGTTTTCTGCCAAACCACCGTCCTCCACAATGTTATTTTTACTTTTAATCTTGGCCGTTGATTGTTTAGATTGGATGGCTTATGTTATAACACGACCCATTCGTTTACCCCTCACCTTTGCTCCCAAAACATTTCGCCGAGCAATCCTAGCCGTCGATCTCTGAGATCAGACGGTCCCGATTTAATTTCACCACCAATTCATTTCACCCTCCATATTTTCTTCCAAGTGTTTCATCGAATGATCTCGACCGTTGATTATTCTAATCCTATGGCTCCTGTTCACCCCCGCGCCCAAAACCTCCAAAGAATTTTAAACCTATCCTCGCAAGATTTTTATAACTTTTGTTTGTTTTTTGCAGGTTATAAAGGTTTTTTCATAATTTTAAAATAATGCTAAATCCAGGGATGACGATCCACAGGCCACTATTTAAGAAGAAATGGAATCTACAGGGTTCAACTATGATTCTACCCATGACTCATGAGCACCGGTGATATCATGTAAACCTTCTACGCACCTGCAAAATTGGAAAACACAGTAAACATCAATTAGATGAAGAGTATCAGTGTCAAAGGTGAATATCAGTGCATAAGTGAATATTAATGATTTTAAAACAAAATTTAAATGGATTACGGCACCAATTTGCGAATCAAAGGCCTGATCTGCAATCATCGAAGGATAAAATACCCGAACAAATATCAAGACTAATTAAGCCTATAAACATAGAATGAAGACATATTAAGGTCTTTTAAGAAGAAGCAAAGATATGTATCAGTCCGAAAGGCCTCCACTGGCACATCAGAAGCTAATTGAATCCTCTTCGGCTACCAAAGTGCCACCTAGTACCTCAATAAATCAAAGATAGTTATTGCCTTAGTCAGTGATATTTTGTTTAAAGCATCCAGAGTTATTGCAAACCCTGCCTAAAGAGTTCCAAAGTCAACAAAATATTCTAAGTGGCTAAAATACTTAATGAAAACCAATTAATACAGAGGAAAGATCATAGATATCCTCTGTTGAGCCCCTCAAAGGCCGAGAAGCATTAACTTGTATTAATTGAATTAGATATCTTTTCTTTCATCCCACCTCCTCTTTCTTCTATAAACACTTCTGAAGAAGATGAGATATAGATTGGTCTCTGGATATATGTTGCATGTAAATAGTTTTCTGAAGCTGTTGTAGCCCTATTTGTGATTGAAGATACATAAGCTGAGATGAGAAGTTTGAAGCTGTAGAGACCCACTGGACTTGATGATTGTAACTAGTTTGAACATCAAATACAAGTTTATTTATGGGATCCTGGTCTATGTCAATGGTGATGTGTTTCTTATTGTAAATTGTTATTTTTTTTTTGTTTCCATTCTGTCCACTTTCTTTGACAAAGAACAGCAAATATAGAGCAAGGATTTACTCTTACAAGTACCCTACTCTCACTGATAAGCTGTATCTTTATGTTTTCCTTCTTTGTGTATTTAAGAATGATTTAATACAATCCAAGCAGTTAAGGAATATTGGTGTTCCCACGTCTTACTGTCTAAACTTTAAACATTGTTCTCGAATGATATTTTCATTACATGCTAAGTAGAGTTGGACTAGGAAAGTTTATGGTTTGCCCTGTCTTCTAGTTATTTCTCCAAAAGTTGTTTGAAAGTTTCCTTTAAGAGTATGTCAAAAGCAGGCTAGTTTCAAAGTACTTATCTGATCTTAGACTAATTTTTGTGTTTATCATGAATGTTTTTCCTTTTGAATATGTTGAAAGTAGGCTAAGTTAAAATTCTTTGCTTGATCTTAAGTCATTCTATGTGTTTTAAATGTTTTCTATTGAAAGTACATCGAAAGCAGGAAAGTTTCAAAGTACTTACCCGATATTAGATTACTTTTATGTCTTTTCTTAAGTGCATGCCAAAAGTAGGATAGTTTCAAAGTACTTACTTGATCTTAGGTTGCCCTTTGTTCCTTCATCTGTTTAATTTCCCTTTATTATTGTTTCATTCCATAAAATCAACTTAAAGAGATCCTTTGACATAGATGACTTGCCCCATGGACCACTCTTGAACCTTGTTGTTTCAATTAAATCCTCTTATGACTCCATAGCCCAATGGATTGAATTTGTTCCTTTCCTATCTTATTAGTTGAATCATTCCTTCACTTTCATACACCTTCACCCTTCATTTAGACTTCCTTCACCTTCATTATATCTGTTAGCCCCCCCAATGAAATTTTTGACAAGCAAATAGGGGGTTAAATTGTTGCTGAGTATTCAAGGAATGCATTTCCCCTGAAAATACAGCCTCCTTGAAGCCTCTTTGTGCCCTTTATCCTTTGATGGTTTTCCCTCTGCTGTTTCCCCTTTCAAAAGCCTCTCTGCTGTGAAGAAATGCCCAAATACCCCCTTCTTCCCTCTTATTTCATTCCCCAAAGCCCTTGGTTTCTCTCCCCTTTATTCCCCCTTCTTCCCCATTTACTCCTCAAATTCCCCCAAAATCCCCCCAAGATCCCTTCTAATTTCTTCCCCCGCCTTTTGTTTTCCCTTTTCTCCCCTTTATTCCTCTATCGTTTCCCTTTAAACCCCTTTAAAATCCATTTAAAAGGGCTAAAAACCCACTCCCCGACCTTATTAAAGGCTTAAGCCCCTTCCCGCTAGCCCCTTTCAACCACTTCCCCACATGTTCCCCTGCGCTGGGACCAAGTGCTTAAGTCCCGAGCGCTAATCGCAACCGGAACTATCGGCGGGAGGCTAAACCCTTTGTGACAACAAAAACCCCGATGCGATTGTTTTAACACGTAAGGTCCCCGCTCCGATCTGAACCGTTGATCCGATCAGATCTAACGGCTGTCCGCTAATCGCAAGCCTCCTACCCCTTCCTCCGATTGCAGTCCTCCGATTACATCCTGGCCGTTGATCTGCCCTGCGATCCGACGGCCAGCGCTTGATCGCTCCTCCCTTTCCAATCGCAATCGGAGGTTTGTCGTGTGCCGCCCCGATTGAGACCTTCCGATTTGATCGCGGCCATCCATTTGTTTCGCGATCCAACAGTCCCGCGCTGATCGCACTTACCCCTCCGATTGCGTTCCTCGCCGTCGATCTCCCCGTCAGATCGACGATCAGCGCTCAATCGCTTCTCCCCCCCGATCGCGATCGCAATTATTTCGGTTTGCCTCCCGATTACATCATAGCTGTCGATCTCCCCGCGATCCGACGGCCCCCCTCCTGATCGCACCCCCTTCTGTCTCGCCTCCGATTTGATCTCCACCGTTGATATTTGTCCCCAGAACTAAATCTAACGGTCTGCGCTGCATATTATCCCCGAACCCTATGACTCATAAGATCTCACCGTTTCATTGCATTATGTTAGCATTATAATAAAGCCACCATTTCTCCACCACGTTGCATTCTTTCCATTGTTTCTCCGCTGTTCCGCCACCATTCCTCTGCCTCCATAGCATTTATCCACCACTGCCCGGGCTCTGTAATGAGTTTATTTCGTCATGCAGGTAGTACAGTGAGGCCATTCCAGCTGGCCAGCAGATCAGCAGAAGCAGGAGTTAAAGGGGATTAATGCTTATTATCGATGCAATTAACGTTTTAAGCCCGTGATCAATGGATTAAGATTCGATTTGAAGACTAAGAGCGCACCAGCAAGCCATAACTGCGCTACTTAACAGCAGAACATGTTTCCTCCAGAAGTACACCTTCCCTCAGCGTCCTCCATGTTTCTCGAGCCCAGGAAAATCAAGAATGCTGACAGAGCTTCTTAAAAGATAGTCAGGCAGCATTAAAGAAGCATGGAGGGCCATGCAGACTTCCATCCAGTTCGTTCATTTCAACAGGGCAGAACAGCAGATCACAGACCCCGAGCGCAGACAAAGGTAATGTCAGGATTTCCGTCAGCAAAATGATTTTCGTCTGAGACAAGGCATCCATACTGTTTTATTATGCAGAATGTCCCTGAAGGATTTTTCCATCAAACTACAGCTCAAAGACAATCAGGCATTTATGAGACAGACCCTCCTAGTAGTTTATCTTATCTCCGAATTCAAATCACCTGGAGTACAACGGGCCCAAAATGTCAAGATCAAATCTGGAACAGATCGTTCTCTTACCAAGAAGGTGAGCGAAATAAATATGCAGCATTCTCAAGCAGGATGGGCCTCGGCCCTGCATTCATTATCGGGCTTAAATGTAACATTTAATGGGCACCTACCTCCTCAGTCGATCTGAGGATCTTCTTTGTTATAAAGCACAGTAAGAACATTGTAAGGGGGTTGGTTGTTGTTGCATTATCAGTGAATTGCAAGTATTTTTGTCCCGAGCCAAGTTTCCTGTGTAATAGTTGTAAGACAGGTTGAGAAATACGATGTATTCAGGCTGAATGTAAAAGCTTTGGGCAGTGAAGTACCTGATTGGTATTGTGTTTAACATGATAAGCAGTTTTCATTAGATCCTGATCTGCAGCAGTTGGTGATGTTTTTCTTATCTCTGCGTTTATTTCCATTTCATTCCATGTTCTTCTGACTGACATCTGAATGCATGATATAAGATTTACCCTTGTTAGGTACCTTATATCCCAGCTCTCTCAGTCTTTAATGTTTTCTGCTCATATGTGTGTCTGAATATTGTTTTAATTGACTAAACCAGTGTAGTGGATGATTATTTCCTGCTCTCTGATGTGCAAGTTGATAGAATCAGTGTTCAGATGTCTTTGTTAAGATTTAATTGAAAGAGGTTAGGAACATTGGGAGGTGTAAAGCCCGTCGCTGCCTCTGCATAACCTGCCCTTCCATACAAACCTTTTCAAGACCCATTGTGTTGCCTATGGTTTTGTCCAAGCAGGCCTGGAGTTAAATGACCTCTGGCCTGATCTATAGACGGAATCAGATGGTTCTCCACCCTTCATTCTCATCCCTTAGTGTTCCATCCCACCAATCAGTCTTTGAGATCCAAATGCTCTAGATGACTAGCCCAATTGAAGCTTACACATTGAACATAAGTAAATCCTTTCTTGACTCCATTGCCCAATGGCCTTGATGTTCCCTGAGTTACCTATTCTTGCCTAGCTTCCTTCTTTACTCATCCTTGTCTTATGGTGACACCTTCCTTCCTGATTCTCAACAACCAAACTCAAACGATCAAACAAACAACCTTGAGCCTATAACTAGCCTAAAATCACAATTAAGAACCTCAAAGACATATATCCTTGATAATCATAGAGAGATCCTCTCCTCGGACCTAGGAGGGCTGGGACCCTAAGGTCTCGAAAGTGGTTCTATGTTGTCCAGTCTTAACTTCCCACAACCTGGCCAAAACATGGGAACAAACCCAACATAATGGCGCATCTACGGGGACATCCTAGTTCTCCTCATTTTAAACAACCAGAAACTTAGAGCTCTGGTTAGGTTGAAGATAAGTCGTTACCCTTTGATGTGAGCACCTGTATCAGTACCCTAGAATCATCCTAAACCTCCACTCCTAAGCATCTATCTTCCAAAATTGCTAAATACCCATTTGTGATCGAGGCCCATTCGATTATCTCGGTTTCACATCAGACTCCACTGGGAGACCAGTCCCAAAGCATAATGAAGACTCCACAGGGAGGCCAGTTCCCAAGACAACATTAACCACAGTAGAAATAACAAGTAGGGCTAAGCTGCTTGGCTCATAAACAACACTCTGGCTCACAGAACCATTCATACAAGAGCTTTCCCTGATCCAAACCCACCTGAAACAGTTGATAATCCTGAAAAAATCCTTAAAATAACACCTGTGAGTAGGAGATCAACTATTTCCAGCAACATTCATAGAGCCAATTCTGCACCAGAAGATCTTGCAGCTCTATTAGACCCTTTCTTTGACCTAGACCTTCAAAACAGATTACCTAGAACTAGTTCATTCAGTGTTTTAGACCAGCTGGACCCTAGGGACAGTGAAACCCCTCCTTCCACACCACCTGATCTCCACTTTCTCCAAAACTTGGGGCTTTCTCACCCGAGATCTGCTCAACAGACTTCTGCTAGTCCAAACATCCCTATCATCCAAATACCAGCTGCTCAAGCCAACCCTATACCCCACCAGAACATCATCACGGCAGCCTGGTATGCACCTCTAGTCCTACCTTAGCCTCTACTTCCCTTACCAAATGATTATCAATCAAAGATCCCGCACTTCCCTGCTAAAGAGCCTACAACAGCACAACAACATGTAGACAAAATGGAGGACTCTTTTGACTATATGGAAATTGATGATGAAACAATCAAAATGAGAATTTTTGCGCAGAGCCTGGGGGGAGAGGTTAAAAAGTGGTTTAAAAACCTACCTGCTGGTAGTATCCAAGATCTCCCTGCTTTATACCAGACTTTCATTAACAAATGGGAAACTAGAGCAAACCCTCGCCAGCTCCTAGCAGAATACATGTCTCTTAAGAGGAACGCAGGAGAGAGTGTTCACGATTACACCACTAGATTCAATAGCATTTATAATGCTCTCCCTCCACACATGAAACCTCCGCAGGGTATGGCCCTGGCCAAATATCCTGATGGATTTGATGCTGACATGGCCTATGAGCTTAGAGATAAAGAGTACACCACTTTGGAAGACATGCAGAAAGGGGCCGTGAACATAGAGGCAAACTTAATTGAAAAAAGGGCCAAACTAAGAGCTGAGAAGAGAGTAACATACAAGGATGACACTATAGCCTCCACTTCAGATCCTAATATTGACAGATTGTCTAAGAATCTGGATAAGCTATGCCAAGTGATCGAAAAGATGGCTATCACTCAGAACAGGAACCAAAATCAAAACCAAAACCAAAACTTTAGAAGAAACAACAACACTCCCAACAGGCAGAAAGAGTCAGATTAGCAAGTCATTCCCCTTTTCCAAAACTTTCTTGATGAGGATGAGGGAATCATAGAAGAGTCTAAAGGGAATGTGATAAACATGTTCGAAACAGAGGACTCAATTCTGAATTGTGACTCAGAGGATGATCAGCCCTCATCTTCATATTGGGATGAGGAAAGATTAGAAACTGAAGAGTACAGACTTGGGTTCCAAGATGCCATGTTACAGGTCAGAGAACCATATGGGCTCAGGAGAAAAAAGAACCAAGACACTTCCAAAACCAAAAATCCTGAGGTGACCATCAAAAAGAGGCCTGAAAAATCTTCTAAAGCAACCGCTGTAAACGATAAATCAACAGTTGAGAGCTCCGAGAAAAACCAGCAGAAAGGAAACCAAAACAATGAAAAACAAAGTCAACCAACCAGTAGCACTAGCACCTCAGTTAGTGCTCCTGATAAAACCTTGTCTACACATGTACATAATGAGAAAACACAAATTGATTTAGCTACTAAGGTAGTTGCAAATAAAACAGATTTGAACAGTCCCAAAAGCCAATCCATTTTCAATTTAGAAAGTGAGATTGCAAAAATCAAAATCTTTGTACCATTATCTGAGCTGGCCTCTCAGGATGTATATAAAGGCCAGATTTTGAAAGCATTAAATCTAAGTATAAATAATGACACTGTAAATTTGAGTGATGATCAGCCTGCCCTCTTATTCGGTCCCAAGATTGAGGGGAAATTTCAGGAAGGGGTAGTTCCACCTTTTTATATCAGTCTTAACATTCATGACAAGATCCTCCATAATGCCATGCATGACTCCAGTGCATCACACAATCTAATGCCTAAGGTAGTCATGGAAAAGTTAGGCCTCGAAATCACCAGACCCTATAAAGACTTGTATTCTTTTGACTCGAGTAGGGTAAAATGCCTAGGCCTCATCAAAGACTTATGTGTGAGTTTAACTCAGATTCCTGCGAAATGTATGGTCATGGATGTAGTGGTGGCAGACGTGCCACCCAAGTATGGCATGTTATTATCTAGATCATGGGGAGCCAAGCTGCAAGGCACCATGCAGATGGATGGATCATATGCCACTATCCCTATATTTGGCCAATCAAGAAGACTATATAGAGAATCCCAAATGAAATTCTTAGTCAGCAGCCCCGAGAAACCTGAAAATTCACCATTATATTCTGTACATACCGACCTTGACTCCTTCATATTTTGTAATGATGAATCCTTAGAAGAGCCAGAGTCCCAGAATAGGTATACAAATGAGAACACCGAGCCTATGGACCTCCACATAATGGCCACTCTGGAAGAATATGATCAGGAAGACCATGGGCAGCACACTGAAAATGAAGAGGAAATCAGTAATGAAGCCTGTAGGATCTGTGGTGGACCTCTCACTCCAAGTGAAACAGAAACAGAACAAGAACAGCAAGCTAACCACCTCCCTGACATCCATGGCCTCTACGAACAACAAGATAGTTTACAACCTAGTACAGACCTCCCAACTCAACCTAATGGCGAATCCAGCTGTAAGGTAGAAAGCGAAGTGGAAGTAAACAAAGATCCCCTGTGGGAAATGAACTTTGATGGGTCCTGCACTAGGCAAAGCGCTGGAGCTGGAGTGTGGCTGCGTAACACCGAAAATGACCACGCAGAGAGCCACGCTGTCAATCTGCATTTCAAATGCACGAATAACATTGCAGAATATGAGGCTCTAATATTGGGCTTAAATCTGTTGAAAAAATTAGGAGCCCGTAGGATAGTCGTGAGAGGAGACTCTGAGTTAGTAATCAAACAGATGAATGGTGAGTATTTGGCAAAACACCCCAGGCTTAGGGCATATAGGAACGATACTCTAGATTTGCTGAAAACGTTCATTGAATATGATTTAGTATTCATTCCTAGGGGTCAAAACGCTATTGAAAATGGACTAGACTGCTTAGCTAGCTCTTATCCTAAGGCCCCAGTTGACCAAAAAATCATCATTCAGACTAAATTCAGGCCTGCAGTGCCAGACAATGAAAAATACTGGCAGGTCTTTGAAGGAGACAAACAGATTGAAGATTTCTTGATGGGCAGAAATGAGTTTGAATTTTCTGATTCAGACTCAAAATCTGATGACAGCTGCCCAAGTGAGGATTCCCCAGATGAACTAGAAACACCTTGTAGTATAGAAATAAATTATTTTTCTGAAGAAACTGGAGATTCAACCATAAAACGTGAAAACGCAGATAGAGAAGAAATGGAGGTGCTGCAAGCCAAAGACAAGAACATACCAAGAGGCTTAGCACCCTTAGAGGACCTCTTTGATTTTGATGATGTTGCAAAGAAGCCCACAATAGAACATGCAGAATCAGATGTAGAAGAATGCAACATAGGCATTGAAGACAAACCCAAAATGATAAAACTGGCTAAGTCTATACCTGCAGACATGAAGAAAAGATACATTGACTTGTTTAAGGAATTCATTGATGTGTTTGCATGGAGCTATGAAGACTTAAAGGCCTATGACACCAACATTATACAACATAAGATACCACTGAAGGAAAATCAGAAGCCTTTTAGACAAAAACTTTGAAGAATTAATCCAAAACAATTGCCTGCAGTAGAAAAGGAAATTAAGAAGATGTATGATACATACATTATAGTCCCGGTAAGGTTTTCTGATTGGGTGTCAAACTTAGTGGCTGTAAGGAAGAAAACAGGGGAGATTAGACTTTGCATAGACTTCAGAAACCTTAACAGAGCTTCCTTGAAAGATAACTACCCTTTGCCTAGAATGGAGCATATCCTACAGAAGGTAGTGGGCTCTAAAAGAATTTCCCTGCTTGATGGTTTTTCAGGATACAACCAGGTTCTGGTACTCCCAGAAGATCAACTCAAAACAGCCTTCACCACTCCATGGGGCACCTTCATGTATGTGAAAATGCCTTTTGGATTGATGAATGCTGGAGCTACCTTCCAGAGAGCAATGGATATTGCTTTCTCAGATGAGATTGGACACTTTATAGTCATCTACTTGGATGACTTAACTGTCTTTTCTAAAACAGAAGAAGAACACTTAAAACATCTGAGGAAAGTTTTTGAAAAATGTAGAAGGTACGGTCTGTCCCTAAATCCTAAGAAGACTGTTTTTGGGCTGCAAGAAGGTAAGCTTCTGGGCCACATCATATCCGAGAAAGGGATTGGGATAGACCCCCAGAGAGTTGAGGGAATACTTCAAATTACACATCCAAGAAACATCAAGCAGCTACAGTCCTTCATTGGGAAGAACAATTTTCTTAGAAGATTTATCCCCAACCTTGCTGAGCATCTTAGGAAAATGACTGAAATGCTGAAGAAAGATGCTGGAATTAAGTGGGCTGTCGAAGCCAAGAAATATTTTGAGTCAGTAAAGCTTGCACTCACCCAGGCCCCTGTCCTTATCAGCCCTGACTTTTCAAAATATTTTCTGATCTTTTCCTTTGCCTCTCCGCACACAATAGCTGCAGTTTTGCTGCAGAAAAATTCGGAAGGTAAGGAACAGCCTATAGCCTTCTTCAGTAAAGCCTTAAGAGATGCACCCTTAAAGTAAAATATCATGGAAAAGCAAGCCTATGCCCTGATCAAGGCCTTGAAAGATTTTAGGGTGTACATTCTGCATTCTCACACCATTGCCTATGTGCCAAATGTAGTAGTCAAAGATATCTTGTCCCAAGACCCAGATGGGAAAAGGGGCAAATGGATTGCTACAATTTTAGAATATGACATTGAAATCAAACCCACCAAGCTGATCAAAGGTCAAGGCCTAGCCCAATTGATGGCTGAATCTAATCTGCAAGCCCTTGATATTAACATGATGAATGCCATGGATGAGCAGGAAGGATTGCCCCATCCAACTGTTGAGGAGCAGTTTCAAAGCTCTCCTTGGTATACTGATATCCTTTACGTGCTCACACACCTCAATGCCCCTCCAGAACTGTCCAAAACAAAGGCCAGATTCATAAAACTCAAAGCTAGAAATTACTGCATTATGAATGAGAGTCTATATTGGAAAAATCCAAATGGCCTTTTACTGAAATGCTTGTCTGAAACCGAAGCCGAAAGAATCAAACAAGAATTCCATGTTGGGGAGTGTGGAGGCCACCTGAGTTGGAAGGCCACTGCAAATAAGATACTCAGGGCTGGTTACTATTGGCCTACACTCTTCAGTGATGTCCATAAAATGATCCTTACCTGCCACAAATGCCAAATTTTTCAGGGCAAAAGAAAGCTCCTTACCCTCCCTCTGCAACCTATCACCATAGAAGGTCCTTTCATGCAATGGGGCTTAGACTTCATTGGAGAAATCCACCCCTCTTCTTCTGGGCAACACAAGTGGATCTTGACTGCTACTGATTACTTCACTAAGTGGATTGAAGCCATACCCACTAGGAATGCCACTGATTCTGTCATCATTAGGTTCCTAGAAGACTTCATCCTGTCTCGGTTTGGCTGCCCAAGGAAAATAATCACTGACAATGCTGCTGCTTTTGGATCCAAAAGAATGATTGATTTCTGTCACAGGTACGGAATTGCGCTTGGACATTCAACTGCCTATTACCCCCAGGGTAATGGTTTAGCTGAATCATCAAACAAAAGCCTGGTTACAATCATTAAGAAGCTGCTGGAAGAGAACAAAAGGTCTTGGCATAAAAGGTTGATGCATGCCTTGTGGGCAGACAGGCTCACTACAAAGAAGTCTATTGGCACATCACCCTTCCAGCTGGTTTATGGGACAGAAGCAGTTTTCCCTACTAGCCTTGGGATACCAGTAGTAAAGCTTATTCAAGAGGTCCAATCAGAAGAAGACATCATGATAAGGAGAATTAATGAAACAATCCATCTTCAGCAAACAAGGGAGCAAGTTTATGATAGAGCTGTCAGAGTGCAGGAAAACATGAAGAGACAGTTTGACAAAAGAACCAAAGCAGCAAATTTCAAAGTTGGGGACAGGGTCCTAAAGTGGGATTCAAGAAGAGAGGATAAAGGCAAACATGGCAAATTCGACAGTTTGTGGCAAGGTCCCTTCATCATTCAAGCCACTGTGGGTCCTAATGCATTCTTCTTACAAGAACTTGATGGTACAGAGCTGTTTGGGGGTCCTGTCAATGTCAGGATGCTCAAACACTATTTCTGCTAATTTTCCATTTCCAGTTTCACCTCTATTATATATACCGTTGCAAATTTTCATTTTCAGCAAAAGGAGAAAGAAATGTCCCAAAAAACAGAATGAGAAAAGAGGTTCAGACATGCTCAAAACATGAACCTCTGAGGCAAAAGGATTGGCTCTAATAAACTCAAAATCTGAGCCAAAGGGAAACAAGAAGACCTGGTCCTAATAAGCTCAAAATCTGGATCAGCAGTGACGGAAGATCCAGCTCTAATATGCCCAAAATCAGAGCTGGAGTAAAGGAAAGAATTGACTCAAACATGCCCAAAACCTTAGTCACAAGGAAAAAAGAAGAATGTTTCACGGTTGCAAAATTCCATGCCTTCTCAGTTTTATTTTTCTTTCAAGATTCTACCCAGCAAGTCAGACAGTCTAATCCTGGCTTGGCTGTGTTTAAATTTCCTGTCTTAGAATATAGGTGAAGAAACCTGTTGGACAGTTTAATCCCAACAGGTAGTAGTTTAGGTAGAGAAATATATGAGGCCAACAGTCTAATCTGGCCTCATGGAGCAATAAGGGTAGAATTAGAATAGGTTTGTTTTTGTTTTGCAAAATAAAATATAAAGGGTCTGCTAGTTCAAACGCACCCGAGCGAAAATTGTTAGAACTCTAGTCTGGGTAGGTAGATTGGTTGGGAAAGTGTTTCTGCTGATTTGTGTATCTAATATATTGTGGCAGCTAATCCAAAGAAAGAAGGAAGATGGCTTATAGCAGTAGGCATCTGGCCTACACCAAGAGATCAATTTCTGAATCCTTGACTCCTTCAAGAAGAAGCCATTCCCATGTGGAGGCACTGTTAGCCTCCCTATGAAATTTTGACAAGCAAATAGGGGGCTAAATTGTTGTTGAGTCTTCAAGGAATGCGTTTCTGATGAAAACACAGTCTCCTTGAAGCATCCATGTGCCTTTTAGCCTTTGAAATATATCCCTTCTGCTGATTCCCCTTTCAAAAGCCTCTCTGCTGTGAAGAAATGCCCAAATACGCCCCCTTTTTCCTCTTATTTCATCCCCCAAAGCCTTGTTTTCTCTCCCCTTTATTCCCCCTTCTTCCCCATTTACCCCACAAATCCCCCCAAAATCCCCCAAGATCCTTAATTTCTTCCCACGCCTTTTGTTTTCCCTTTTTTCCCTTATATTCTTCTCGTTTCCCTTTAAACCCCTTTAAAATCCATTTAAAAGGGCTAAAAACCCACTCCCCGACCTTATTAAAGGCCTAAGCCCCTTCCCGCTAGCCCCTTTCAACCACTTCCCCACATGTGCCCCTGCGCTGGGACCAAGTGCTTAAGTCCCGAGCGCTAATCGCAACCGGAACTATCGGCGGGAGGCTAAACCCATTGTGACAACAAAAACCCCGATGCGATTGTTTAACACGTAGATCCCAGCTCCGTCTGGCAGATTGATCGATTAGATCTAACATTTTATCCGTGTCATGAAACCTCCACCTTCTCAGATTGCGATCCTCATGATTACATCCTGGCTAGTTGATGCGCACCAACGATCAAACGACGGCGCTGATCGGTCCTCCCTTTCAATCGCAATCGGAGGTTTCGCCGCAAAATGCCGCCCAGGCGGGACAGCAGAAGTGATCGCGGCCATCCATTTGTTTCGCGATCCAACAGTCCCGCGCTGATCGCACTTACCCCTCCGATTGCGTTCCTCGCCGTCGATCTCCCCGTCAGATCGACGGTCAGCGCTCAATCGCTTCTCCCCCCCGATCGCGATCGCAATTCTTTCGGTTTGCCTCCCGATTACATCATAGCCGTCGATCTCCCCGCGATCCGACGGCCCCCCTCCTGATCGCACCCCCTTCTGTCTCACCTCCGATTTGATCTCCACCGTTGATCTTTGTCCCCAGACCTAAATCTAACGGTCTGCGCTGCATATTATCCCCGAACCCTATGACTCATAAGATCTCACCGTTTCATTGCATTCTGTTAGCATTATAATAAAGCCACCATTTCTCCACCACGTTGCATTCTTTCCATTGTTTCTCCGCTGTTCCGCCACCATTCCTCCGCCTCCATAGCATTTCTCCACCATTGCCCGGGCTCTGTAATGAGTTTATTTCATCATGCAGGTAGTACAGTGAGGCCATTCCACCTGGCCAGTAGATCAGCAGAAGCGGGATTTAAAGGGGATTAATGCTTATTATCGATGCAATTAACGTTTTAAGCCCGTGATAAATGGATTAAGATTCGATTTGAAGACTAAGAGCGCACCAGCAAGCCATAACTGCACTACTTAACAGCAAGACATTTTTCCTCCAGAAGTACACCTTCCCTCAGCGTCCTCCATGTTTCTCGAGCCCAGGAAAATCAAGAACGCTGACAGAGCTTCTTAAAAGATAGTCAGGCAGCATTAAAGAAGCATGGAGGGCCATGCAGACTTCCATCCAGTTCGTTCATTTCAACAGGGCAGAACAACAGATCACAGACCCCGAGCGCAGAAAAAGGTAATGTCAGGATTTCCGTCAGCAAAATGTTTTTCGTCTGAGACAAGGCATCCATACTGTTTTATTATGCAGAATGTCCCTGAAGGATTTTTCCATCAAACTACAGCTCAAAGACAATCAGGCATTTATGAGACAGACCCTCCTAGTAGTTTATCTTATCCCCGAATTCAAATCACCTGGAGTACAACGAGCCCAAAATGTCAAGATCAAATCTGAAGCAGATCGTTCTCTTACTAAAAAGGTGAGCGAAATAAATATGCAGCATTCTCAAGCAGGATGGGCCTCGGCCCTGCATTCATTATTATGCTTAAATGTAACATTCAATGGGCACCTACCTCCTGAGTCGATCTGAGGATCATCCTTTGTTATAAAAGCACAGCAAGAACATTGTAAAGGGGTTGGTTGTTGTTGGTTTTATCAGCGAACTGCAAGCATTTTGTCCCGAGCCAAGTTTCCTGTGTAACAGTTGTATGATAGGCTGAGAAATATGATATACTTAGGCTGAATGTAAAAGATTTGGGCAGTGATGTACCTGATTGGTGTAGTGTTTAATATGATAAGCAGTTTTCATTGGATCCTGATCTACAGCAGTTGGTGATGTTCTTCTTATCTCTGTGTTTATTTCCATTTCATTTCATGTTCTTCTGACTGACATCTGAATGCATGATATAAGATTTACCCTTGTTAGGTACCTTATATCCCAGCTCTCTCGGTCTTTAATGTTTTCTGCTCATACGTGTGTCTGAATATTGTTTTTAATCAACTAAACCAGTGTAGTGGATGATTATTGCCTGCTCTCTGATGTGCAAGTTGATAGAATCAGTGTTCGGATGTCTTTGTTAAGATTTAATTGAAAGAGGTTAGGAACATTGGGAGGTGTAAAGCCTGTCGCTGCCTCTTCATAACCTGCCCTTCCATACAAACCTTTTCAAGACCCCTTGTGTTGCCTATGGTTTTGTCCAAGCAGGCCTGGAGTTAAATGACCTCTGGCATGATCTATAGACGGAATCAGATGGTTTTCCATTCTTCATTCTCATTCCTTAGTGTTCCATCCCACCAATCAGTCTTTGAGATCCAAATGCTCTAGATGACTAGCCCAACTGAAGCTTACACATTGAACATAAGTAAATCCTTTCTTGACTCCATTTCCCAATGGCCTTGATGTTCCCTGAGTTATCTATTCTTGCCTAGCTTCCTTCTTTACCCATCCTTGTCTTATGGTGAAACCTTCCTTCCTGATCCTCAACAACCAAACTCATACAATCAAACAAACAACCTTGAGCCTATAGCTAGCCTAAAATCACAATTGAAAACTTCAAAGACATATATCCTTTGATAATCATAGAGAGATCCCTCTCTGGACCTAGGAGGGCTAGATCCTAAGGTCTGAAAGTGGTTCTATGTTGTCTCATATTTTGGTCTCTGTCAACCTGGCCAAAACATGGGAACCCCAACAATATATTTGCCTAACCAAAACAAACAAAAACCTTGTTCTTCATAACTAACCTAATATCACACTAAAAGTCTTGAAGATCACATCTTTAAACGCACTTATAAGAGAGATCCCTCTCTGGATTCAGGAGGGCTAGATCCTAGAATCCCAAAGTGGTTCATATGTAGGCTTTGCAATTTGTATTTTCCAATCTTGCAAATTACAGAGACCATAACAGTTAATTCAAGTAAATTTTTAGAAAGCAACTAAAAAACAACATATGCATTCCATTATGGTTCAAAACAATACAAGGAATATATTTATTAGTACATCACAAAGAAACAATCAAACTACACACATGATATCTCTGGTGATAAAAATTGGACGTTCCCTTCTCCTAAATTATCAATTGGCCTAGACATTTGACTGGTACTTGAATTTATATATGTGGCTTCCTTGAACTAAGAACTTGCCCTATAATATGGGCAACCTGTGAGTATTTGGCAAGACAACGATCAACACAACTGCATTCTCCTATGTTTATTTCACTTTCTTTATATCTCCTTGAAATGAATTTGGCATAGCAAGTCTAGGTAAGCTTATTTAAAAGCTCGACTTTTTGCTCCATTTCCAGATCTACTGTACTGATAAACTTATCATTGTCAAATCCATAAGGGGATTTGGGGCTTGTAGCCATTTTTATATATCTTAAATTTTTGATAAATAACCTACCGCTCAATGAAAAGCAATAGCACTTCAAGGTCAGTTCATTCTCCTTAGGCTTCACTGGTTTTCACTGTATTGAATCTTATTGTCGGACAACTGCAGATACAGGTTATCTCTTCTTAGTGATGTCCCAGGAGACGAGAGAAAATTAACCCTGTATGCTCACAGAAGGATTAAAGTAAATAATGATAATATAATTATTTCCATTATTTACTTTAGTCCTTATTAGAGTGTGATTTGGTTTCAAGTTTGACATGGATTTTCATGTCTTGGATTTTTTTTTTCAATCTTTCCAGGCTGATAGCTACCATGTATTTAATTAAGTCATGGATTTTCATGTCTAGGTTGATAGCTACCATGCATTTAATTAAGTCACAATTACGTTGTGTTTTAATTAATTCACAATTACTACTTCTGATTTCAATCTAAACTTTCAATACTCAAGAGTTAACGATGCCATGTGTCAAGGAATACCTATAGGTATACTTATATCACAACAATGAACACTTCTTATAGATGCCTAGTGTCGATTGTCCTTGTGCAACACGTCGTTTAGTGAGGAACATTCAGAGAGGAACTTAAGTATTTATGCCAACCCCAAATAGGTGCCAAGGTGTCCAATGCCAAAGTAATGGTAGCTATAATATCTAGTGAAAAAAAATAGGCCGATCAAAAATACGTTTTCAACGATTTCAAGCATGTTTGGAAAAACACTTATCTAAAAATTGTGGGCGTAAAAAAAGATAGTCAAATTCCATCTTCCATGCCATTTATCATGTGGGCTAGCATGCAACACATTCGTTGTCATTATTCGGACAGAAATCTACAAACAACTTCCATATCATGTGGCCTCGCATGCAACGCATTCGCTATCAGTAATGGGATGGAAATATATGAACAATGGTTGATTTGAAGAAAACAAACATTACCATATTATTAGGCATTGACATTGACATATTCAAACTTGGCACCCCTCGCACTATAAGCGAGAACCATACGGAGCATTGCCAAAATTGAGAAAACATCATGGAAGCAAATATCAAATATTTCCATATTAACGGGGTATTCTAGAATTGAACCCAATACCTCTCGCAGCCTAACCAAGAATCATACCAGAAAACATGAACTCAGGACTCCTCGCACCTTAAGCGTGAATTATACCATAAAACATAAGATCAATCATTGCCAGATTAACGGGGCATTATGAGACTTGAACTCTAAATGTGAATCCACATTCAGACAACCACTCCACCCACACCATCAGCCACCGACTTCCCTGACTCTCTAACAGGACGACGACGCTGAACCTACCACGCCACCCAACTACTTGAAGCAACCACTGAATTAATTTGTGCATCCAAGTAATCCTATAAATTTGTGCTTCTTGCCTCTGCCTATGTTAAGCCAAGCCAAGCAAGGCCTCTCTTGTAATAGAAGTATGTGATTAATTTCTCCAGTCTGTGTGTGCTTATTTTAGTTTCTCCGGTCTCTATGTTTGCTTTATGTTCTGTATTCCGCTGCTCTGTACTCAACAACTGGTATCAGATCTAGATTCTTGAGGCAAGGCCTTCCATGAATAAGAATACAAATCTATGTTTAGTTTTGTTTCTCCATTGTTGTCTTTGTCTCTCTGTGTGTTTTGAATGTGTTTTGGGCTCATCCAACTATGATTGTTTTATTCTATGTTTCCTATGTTCGTATTCCACTGCTCTATACTCTAACAATTGGGCGGCGTGTTAGGTTCGAGAACGTCGAAGTCATGGACACAGCGAGTCTTGTGGTTGCCGCAGTGAGTCCAGTGGCCATATGTGTACGAGAGTGTGGCCAAGGATTACGTGTACATCAAGTTGTGTGGGACGTTGGCACAGGGAATGGCCAAGCTGCTCTTCAGATTATCAAATATTAGGAGTAGGTCATAAACACAGTGTAATGAATTACACTGTCAAGTCGGATCCAAGAATGTGTGTAATGCAGCTGAAACATAGGTGAATGATGTCATTTAAGTACTGGTGAAATGAGGTATAAAGGTAGTTGAATGAAAGTAAATAATTTTAGCATTGACCATAATAGGTATCATAAGGGGAAGTCGTGATTACTTTATTGCATATGTATCATTTACTTTTATGATATATATAGAAGAGGGTCATAGTTTTTTATATAAAAAAATTATAAAAAGGAGATCAACTTTTGGTTGTGGATTTTTTAAAAAGCCTTATTTTATAATTGAAGTTTTGTTTTTAGGGTGTGAATTTTATTATGAATGGAGATAGCAGTAATTTATATGGAGAACTTGAGCGGGGCTAATTTTTCCCTACGGAAATCACATATGGAGGATATACTGATTTTAAAATATCACTATTTGTCGATTGAGTGTGTAACAAAGAAACCCTCATCGATGACAGATGAGGAATGGGATAAGATAGATAGAAAGGCGATTGCGATAATCCACCAATATCTAGCAAAGAATGTGTATTTCATTGTGTCTTGAGAAAAGACGGCAAAATGATTATGGAAGAAGCTCCATGATATATATGAGAAGAACATGGCATCAAGAAAAGTGTTCTTGATGAAGAAGCTTTACAATCTCAAGATGAAGGAGGGTGCTTCAATTGCTAAGCACTTGAATGAATTCAATATTATAACTAGTCAGCTTGCCTCTCTTAAAATAACTCTAGATGATGAAATTACAGCTATTTTTTTAATGTGTTCTATGCCAGATAGCTGGGAAAATTTAATTGTGGCTATGAGTACTTCAGAACCTGGAAGGACCCATGATGTTTGATGATGTTAGCAGCAGTTTAATGAATGAGGAGCTGTGATGCAAGTCAATTGCGGAAAACCAGGGAGGAGAAGCTCTAGCTCTAGCTGATCGTGGTAGGAGAATTGATTGAGGTCGACAAGGGCGATCAAGATTGAGAGGTCGATCAAAATCAAGGAGGGGCAGGATCATATGCTTTCATTGTGGCAAACCTGAGCACATGAAGAAAGAATGTCGAGCCTTGAAGAAAGGACAAAAGGATGAAAGACCCGGCAATACAAATTACAAGTCATCCAGCACAAATGAAGGTGAGACTACTGTTGTAGTAACAGATGGTGATGTGTTTTTTACTGTATCAGTATAGGATGCATATTTATATACATTTAGTGGTAGATTTGATTGGATCCTTGACTAGGGGCCATCTCACCATGAAACCCCATGCAAAGGTATTTTTGTTGCATATAATCCTGGTGATTATGGTAGAGTGCATTTCGAGAAAACCATTTTTGCAGTATTGTTAGAGTGGGAGATGTCAAGATAAATATGAAGGATGGACAAGCTATATTGTTGAAACAGGTCAGGCATGTACCAGAAATGCGCATGAGTTTGATCTCTATGGGACGACTGGATGATGAAGACTATTCCACCGGTGCTAACGGTATCTGCACCGTTTCCGAGGCAGTACCGAAAGGCACCCCGCATAATTTTAAATTAAACAACAACAACAAAAAATGTGGTGCGCTCATTTAGCCAGGCGCACCATTGACCATGGGAATAGCAATACGGTGCGTTGAAATAATTATCTGCCCCGGTGTATGTCAGTGCACCGCATTCGGCATTCCAAGAGGGTCAATGGTGCAGCTAAGTAAATTACCGCACCGTCAACTATGTAATTTTCATGAAGTCAGTGCGCTGACACGACTATACGCTCTGGGGCGTATATTTCAGTCAGCGCACCACTATTCTGACCTTAGATATAGTCAACGGTGCTTCAAAAAAATACAGCTGCATCGAGGCCGGTGCGTTGTATTTCATTAGGGGCACTGCCACCGGTGCGCTACAAACTTAATTTGCACCGGAACCGGTGCATGACTGTTTTTGTGGCACACCGACTAGTCTGTTTTTTTTTTCTTCAAAAAATATATATATATATATATGTATATTCCCAAATAAATGTTTGTTTTAATAATATATATATATATATATATATATATGTGTCAATGATTTAGAGAGAAGAGGAGGAACATCAGCAAAAACAGGCGGAACAGTATGACATTATTCGCCAATGGGAGGCCCAAGAGAGGGCGAGAGATGCATATCCTCGCCCTATTACAGCAGATATTGTTGTGAAACCAGCTCCAAAAAGAGAAGAAAAGAGATATCAACACCTTATAAATAAGCCACTTCGAGGGGGAAACCTCCAATACATTACATGAATGAACAATTCTTGGATGATACAAATGACAAAACCTCCTTTCTATATACAGGAGTCCATGGAGCCACATTGTAATCCTAGTGGGGCCACAATGTAATCCTAGTCGACCTAACAACAATAATGTAAGGGCACAATAATAATAATATGGGGGTTACAGGGGTACAACAATAACAATAATGGGGGCTACACTAACATAATAAGGGACTACGCTATTAATATAGGGACTTAACATGCCCCTCTCCTTCAAACAAGTGTTTTCCTCAACGCTTGATTATTTCTTGATGCTTCTGTATAAAATTATCATCCTCCCATGTGGAATCTTCTACAGGAAAGTTCTTCCACTTGTTGAGATACTCTGAAATTGATCGTACTTGTCGAGTTCTTGTTTCTGTGACTACTTCAAAACTTCTTTCAATGTGATGTTGATCTTCCGGTTGTTTCATTAGATTTTGCACCAAAGTTAGGTTATCCTTTGAGAGTTGGAGAACTTGTTGTTGATGCTTGATTTGATCTTCCACTACTTTATCATCCATATTAGATTTCATTTGATCCTTAAAACCATACAAATTAGCCTCCATTTCTTCTTTTAAACCATCTATGTCATCTTCGGTTTCTCTTCGTAAGATTGAAATTTGTTGCACTTGGTATCGTAATTTTGATATCTCATACTACAATTCTTCCTCTTCATGCGTCATAGTATAGATTTCTAAAGGCTTAATGGGTGTTGAATTATTTTTAGGGGCCATTTTAGAATCCAATACTGATATCTATTCTACAATATGCCCTTGGAATCAATTCAACTTGATTCTTCAAACAAGACTTATGCAATTTGAAAAGAAAAAAAATATAAAAAATAAAAAATAAAAAACACACCTTTTACTTGCTTTTGAGCAGCTTGATATTGAAATTGAATTATCTCTATAATTGCGGATCCTCAATATCTGAAATTCATCCCTATATTATCCCTCTATAGCTTCTTTCAAATGCCACAGGTCTTATCTGATTTGGATTCTTCAAGGCAAATTTATGTCCAATCTCCCACAATGACACAATTTTGGACTCGTTCAGTAGAGAAAACTTGTACGACTTTCCACGTGTCACTGTTTCCTCCTTTGGCTCTGAAATTGATAGACTGAAAACTACAGTCTGTGTGATTGCGGCCACTTTTTACATCATTCCAATCTGTTGCTCAAAGAGAGAGTTATGAAGATTTTCCCACTATCACCTCTTTGAGATGAAATTCAGAAGCCTCAAAAAGCCCTAACTTCCACAGATCATATCTCCGAAAATATTGCGAACCAATATCTGAAATTTTTCGATGATGTTCCTTAGGATTGTGGCTTCACACTCTAACAATTTCAGCTTCTAAACCTTCGTAGAAAAAAATTTATTACGAAAATACCACGATGACATGTTTAGGTTAAATTCAGGAGCCTGCAAAATGACCTAACTTGCACATATCATATCTCTGAAAATATTGTGAACCAAGCTCTGAAATTTTGCGATGATGTTCCTCAGGATTTTGGCTTCAAACTCTAAAATTTTCAGATTTTTAACCTTCGTAGAAAAAAATTTATAGCTAAAATTCCACGATGACCTATTTGGGGCAGCGAAACCCTAGAATCCAAAGCTCTGATACCAAATGTTGTGAAATCAGCTCCAAAAGGAGAAGAAAATAGATATCAACGCCTTATAAATAAGCCACTTCAAGGGGGAAACCTCCAATATATTACATGAATGAAAAATTCTTGGATGAGACAAATGACAAAACCTCCTTTCTATATATAGGAGTCCATGGGGCCACATTGTAATCCTAGTGGGGCCACAATGTAATCCTAGCCGACCTAACAATAATAATGTAAGGGCACAATAATAATAATATGGAGGTTACAGGGGTACAACAAAAAAATAATGGGGGCTACACTAACATAGTAAGGGACTACACTATTAATATAGGGACTTAACAGATACCCAGGGGATCCTTAGGCAGGTAGGCCTCCTCAAGTTCTATGAGGAGGCTACTTCCCTAAAGGCCCATAGTGTGTTTTTGAGATATCTTATCCATAGGTGGAATGCCCACCGACAGGCTTTCCAGGTTGGTCTTGACCAGTGGTACACACCCACTGAGGAGGATATTTATTTAATTACAGGACTATCGAGGAGAGGGGTGGATTTTCTCTCAGTCCCAGACGTGCCAGCTAGTTGTGTAGCAGGGAGTCAGTTTACTCCCAGAGATACCTTGGAGCACATGTATTGTCTCCTTCAAAGTTTTAGGTACCTGGAGGTCAGTTACGTATAGGTGCATTTGGTAGACAGGATGTGCAATGCCTCTCACTTATCATTTCGACCATTTCACATAACACCAGTGACAGGCAACGCATTATTTGTTCACTTTTATATTATGTTGATTCTTTAGTACAGCAGCCACGACTTGTCAGGTGGTCTGCCATTTTTTTGTGACAGTTTTGTACGACCTTAGATAGATGTCGTGCTCATGCAAAATGGAGGGTCAACTTCCATTTTGCTTCAGAGTTGTTTTGTTTATTTTTTGAGAGGTTTCCAGAGATAAGACCTAGTTTTGTTCGACAGCCTCGTAGGCCGATGTTCGAGGCCTAGATGCACATGTGGGGGCAAATGTTGCCCAAGAGGGGAGACACTATGTTTCCAAACAAGATATCACATGATGCACTGGACTTACTAGTCAGTGTTGACAGGCTACATCCCTTGATTATGGTCCAATGCCTTGTGCTGGATTAGATTGGCGAGGGTGTCCCAACATCCTCTTCACAGATGATGAGCCGCCAGATGATAGAGGTAATATAATTGTTTTATTTATATTTATTCTAACATGTTATTTAACTTGTTTTTATTAAATTGTTTGATGAAATTGTCTAATTATTGTTGTGTACTTGTATATATTTTGTAGACATTGGCTCTTTTGATGGCGAGGAGATGTCGGATCCACCACATGATCAAGGTGTGGATCCTGATGATGATCAGGACATGGCCGATGCCAAGGATGATAATGATCAGGATGAGGTCGGTGCAGCAAAGAGACATGCTCTTGTTAGTGCACTGGTACCACTTTTTTCTAGGCGCGGTCAACCTGATACTAGATATAGGATGGAGTTGGGCAACCAACTCAGTGCATTGATTGTTGAGGCAGGCATCAGGCCCGCTCATTACAGAGACATACAGGTCGATGATAGGATGTTACGGATGTGGAGAGGCATGACGTGTGACATGTATAGCCTGATGCAGCATCTCGTAGGAGCTACGACAGTTGTTACCCGAATGAGGAGGATTGTCCGTAGCTATAGGCGTAGTCGAGCTATGGCACGTGATGGACAATCCGCGAGTAGCGACTCATCATCTCATGATCGTTCACCTTGCGTCGTGCCTTATGAGCATGAGGCTCCACTAGTAGCATCTAGCAGTCATCATGGAGATGATTCTAGACCATCGGCCACGTCCAGTCAGCAGCCTGCAGCATCCATCAGTACTAGTCATGATCATTAGCAGGTTGGACCATCGACCGTCGAGGCTGCACTATTGATTGAGCAGACCCCCACTACTACTTCTTATATTGATGTTGTACTACCACCAACTGATGCATCCATCAATACTAGTTATCATGATCATGAGCAGGCTCGACCATTGACTGTCGAGGTTGCACCCTTTACTGAGCAGGCCTCCACTTGTACTATTATTGATGTTGTTATACGACCACCAGCTGATCCATGACATTTATATTACAGTTGTATATTTTTAACATTATTCAGTTATATATATATATATATATATATATATATATATATATATATATATAGTCCATGTAATTTATGTTCATGTTGCAGTTGTACTTAATTTACATGTTGGTAATCATCATGATGTGGCGCATATTATTAGGTCATGTTAGATATGTTCATTTAATGTTTAGCTTGCAAATAGAAGTGTATATGTGATAGCATGAGTTATTTGACATGAGATGTATATTTGATGTTTGTGTTGTGATGATGTTAATATATAATATTAATTTGATATTTGAATGTGTTTTTTTGTCGAATATGATGTTTGTACGATGGTTATCATGATCGTGATGATGTTTATTAATTAATTTAATATTAAATGACCATGATATTTATTAAATATTATGTCGTGATTGTAATTGAAATTTTAATTTTAATTGTATGTAAAATTGTAAAATTATATTTGTATTTATACTAATTGTAATTTTAACTGTAATTGTATGACAATTTATTGTAAAATTTTAATTGTAATTGTAATATTTAATTTATTGTGAAATATTTGTAATTTAACGATTGGCTTGCAAATAGAAGTGCATATGTAATAGCATGAGTTATTTGACATGAGATGTTATGTTGTGATAGTTGTGTTGTGATGATGTTAATATATAATATTAATTTGATGTTAATTGAATGTGTTTATTAGTCGAATATGATGTTTGTACGATGGTTATCATGATCGTGATGATGTTTATTATTTAATTTAATATTATTAAATGACCATGATATTTATTAAATATTATGTCGTGAATGTAATTGTAATTTAAATTTTAATTCTATGTAAAATTGTAAAATTATATTTGTATTTGTACTAATTGTAATTTTAAGTGTAATTGTATGTAAAATATTTATTAATGTAAAATTTTAATTGTAATTGTAATATTTAATTTATTCTGAAATGATTGTAATTGTACATATGAAAAATTGTAAAATTGTAATTGTAATTCTAATTGTATGTAAATTTCACAAATTGTAATTGTATTTGTAATTTTAATTTTAATTGAATTGTATGTAAAATATTTGTAAAATTGTAATTGTAAATGTAAATGTAATTCTATGTAAAATTGTAAATGTAATTGTATGTAAAATTAAAATTGTAATTGTAATTCTAATTGTAATTCATGTATGTGAAATTAATGTAAAATTGTAATTGTAATTTTAATTCTAATTGTAGTTGTACTTTTAATTGTAATTGTATGTAAAATATTTGTAAAATTTTAATTCTATTAATGTGAAAATTTTAATTGTATTAATGTGAAATGATTTTATTAAAATATTTAAATTTGTAAATTTTCAAATAATTGTAAAATAACAAATCTAGAATAATATGAATTTTTGTAACATAATAAAGTTTAGAAAATAATGAAAATAAATTCATGTACTTTAGAATTATCATTATTTTATTATGATCTTACATACAAAAAAATGAACTTTATACAGTCCGGTGCGCTTATCATCATAACACGCACCGGTGCGTCGTATTACGACGACGCACCGGTGCTTCACAACTCTTCTACACCAGTCACGAATAAACGCAAATAAAAAAAACACAACTCTATTTTCTTTAAGTGAAAAAAAAGCGGCAATTTGAAAAATGGGCGGAAAAATATTTTTGAAAATACAATTTCATAAAATAATTCTTTAAATACTAAACACTTTTCATTATTTCACTATTTTTGCTAAAATATTCAGCCAAATATTTGCAAGAGATAGACCTGGAGCAAGAGAGCATGAGGGCACTGTGGAGCAGCAAAATACGTTCGAACAGAAGTATTCAGACAACCAGAAACCAAACCTCTGGTGATTCAAACCCTGTATCGTATAATTTCTATCCATCTCGTGATTAAATTTGATTATTTTTATTTTTATTTATTTATTTATTTTTTTTTTCTGTAGTTTTATCCATTTTTACCCTAAACCTTTTTGTTTTTTCCGTTTCTTCTCCCTGTTTTTGTGATTTCAGAAATAGGGTTTTTCATTTTAGATTGACGTGCAACCCACAGGACGACTTGCATAGTCAGATCCCAATCCATTCGGTCATTGCGTGAATTTTGGGAAAAAATGGATTTTTCTTTATCGGTGCGCCCTACGTACCCTACCTCACCAGTGTGCTGTATTATACAATGCACTGTGCAAGTACTGTGTAATAAAAAAATTGAAAACAATTTTTCTAAATCCGTGCACCATATATGAAATAGGGCACCTGTGCTCCATTTAATGAGGATAGCACCATACGGTGTATTACACTGTTTTTGCGGTGCGTTTATAATACCCCACGCATCGTATGGTCTATTACACTATTTTTGTGGTGCGTTTATAATACCCAATGCACCGTACGGTCTATTATATTGTTTTGTGGTGCGTTTTTAGTATCCCCACGCACTGTGCGGTGCGTACCTCATGAAAGGTGCAACGGTGTCTTGAGATTTATTTTATACCTAAAAAGTTGAGAATTTATTTATAAATATATTAATGAATGATATGGTACATGTTTCATATTGATAAAGAAATGACTGACAAAAGATCAAGTAACAAAAATACTGATAACACATCAAGAAAAGCAAAAAAGGCAAGTTCTTTGTAAATTCTTTATAAAAAATATTATTTTTGAACTATATGTAAGTTTAACTAATATGTATTGTTTACTGTGTATCATGCAGAGCCACAAAATGACAAAGCTCAATAAGATTATTTTTGATCTAGGACCAGAAGAGTGTAAAAGCTTGATGGAAAAATTGCAAAAGGATGAATCAGGTGAATGAAAAAATACTATTGATCCAATATGAGTTTCTTTTTTTCGTTTTCATTAATAATATAATTAAAATTATTAGATAACATGTGTGAAAAATTCTATTAATTCACATATTTTTAATGTTCTACAGGGATCAACAACTCAGAAAATGAATGTTTTTCTAAGAAAAGAAAAAAATAGAACATGCAAATGAAAATGAATTTCTCCTTAGCTCACCTGGAGTGGTGCTGGAGGTTAATGAAAGGGGGAAAACCTTTTACAAAAGTTTGAGTGATCTAGTGGAACGAATGTATAGACGTTATTTCCACTTACAATATAAAAACCAATCCAATGATTCTAAGAACAAAATTTTATGTAAACTACAGGAAGAGTTTCTAGAGAATTGGTTAATGAGACATGTCAGAGTTTTAATAGAAAAAATGTACAACAACAAAAAATAATGAATGAAAAAATAATATTCCTTTAAATGTTTGTCTAAAATTATTTATAAATATCACTTTTGTTATATTTAATTTTCATATATCAATATAAAAATTAAATATTTTATTGTCATGTTACATTTTCAGGAAGATTATGAAAATCTCAAAAGATGAACAATCTGATATCAGAAATATGCTAGTAGGAATGTCCAAAAAGGTGTACAGGGAGATGGTCAAAGAAATTGACAAAATTGCATCGTAGGAGGAGCCATATCAACAACAACGTGCTTCAAATGTAATATGTAATCATTGAATTTTTCAATCATTAGGTAAAATAAATAAAAAAATTAGCATTAAATATTAATTTTCAAGTATTTTCTTGCAGAAAAGAAAAGAAAATGGAACCCATTCAGCACATAAAACGGGACGACAAGGAAGAAAAGGATTTCTATCTAAGTTTGTGAGTAATTGTTACTTCTTTATAACAACTTAACTAGATTTCATTTTTCTATTTTTTAAGTTGTTTTACAAAAATCATCATTGAATGTCTTCAAACAGGTGCTAACATACAAAGAAGAACCATCCGAGGAATTGATTGAAATTGGGTTAAATATGAGTTGTGTGTATATGTTGCCATATCAGAATTTAATTGTGGAATTTGTAAGCATCTATCGATCTTGTTTTACTTAGCTCCGTCTATAATTAATAGAACAAAAACATCTTTTATATTAAATAATGATTTATTATGGGTTATAAAACTTGCAGGAAACAAAGTATGGAACTGCGCCAACAGATGCAATTTTGAAAGATGGCATGGTACATGGTTTTGAAAGAATGTGTATAATTTATTATTCAATTGTTGCTATGGTACATCATTTTTCTTTTTGATTTACATTTATGTATATTATTTAATAATGCAATTTTCATTATTCTCACCAATTTATATACACTCATTTCATTTTATTTTTATGTTTGTAGATGGAAGGTGAAGAAGAAGAAAAAAATCAACGCCATGAACAAAACATTCCTGAAAATAACCCAAGTCATGGAAGTAGCTCTAGCAGTGACAACAGTTCAAGCGAAGAATAATGATCACTATTTTTGGATATCAAAGCAAGGCGTTTTATTTTTTTGAAATATATATGTCTGTGAAATCAGACATTTTGTTTAATGTAATGGACATAGTGTCCCAATTGAAAGACAAAGGGATACTAATAACTGTCCCATTTTGTATGATAAAGATTGTCTTATATATATATATATATATATATATATATATATATATATATAACCATAAAATATGTTTTAATTTATTCTATTGTGTTCTCCATTGTTGCTCTCAAATGCACTAATAAAAATTCAATTCATATGAATATTGTTATAACATATATATGTGTCGATTTTTTATGAATATTGAATTTTAAAAAATCACAATAATTCTGATATGATATAACAAATTAATCCAAACAGCACATTCAAATGCATTAATAAAAATGTAATTAATATGAATATTGTTATAAGATGTGTCGACTTTTGATGAATAATGAATTTTTAAAAATCACAATAATTGGACTATCACAGGTCGACGTTTTTAAAAAAAACAAATGAAAACCGGTGTGTGTCAGTAATTGTCGACTGGTGCGTTTATGTGTCTATACACACCGGTGTCGTTGTACGATCTATGGGCACCGCACAAATATCAATACCAATTATAAATATCGATGCGTTTGTGTGATACTGCGTACCAGGCCATTTATGTATCTATAAGCACCGGTGCATTTTTACGATCAATGGGCACCGCACGAATACCGATACCATTATAAATCTCGGTGTCTTTCTGTGATACGATGCACTGGTGCATCATAAAGGTATATGCATCAATGCATTGATACAACCTATGGACACCACACAAATCCCAAGACCAATTAAAATGGCCCCGTGCGTTGTATGACCAACATTGCCCCCGGTGCGTTTGTTTAACTGAGACAGCCCCGGGGCGTTGTCTTCATGTATGCACCAGTGCGTTAAATTCAGATTATCGCACCGATGAAAAAACATCCGTAATAACCTTCGGCCGCCCATTTTTTTTAGTTGTGTTGAATTTCCGTTAAAAGCTCCAGCAAAACCTCCGTAACCATAAACAGATGTTGTAGCAAATGTTTTTTTGAAAATTTTGGCCAATTTTATAACACTAAAAACTTCCTTTATAACCTCTGCTAGAGGGTCTTTTCCTTGTAGTTGGTTGTACAGGTAATAGCGAAAGCGAGAATGTTTCCCAAAACGGTGATAACAGTAGCGGATTAGATGCAAAGTGTATTCCTGCATATCCACTTTTTCAATTCTTGGTTGGTTAATCATGGCAGATCCAGTGGGGAAGAGGGTGGGGAAGGCCATGGAGAAGAGGCCCTCTATGTTGTATTCATTGAATAGAGAGAGGCCAATGATAGGCCATTGAAGTGAATGGTTGGGTGTGGAATTGGAGGATTCTATGCAGGCAAGTATTTCATCAATTTCTAAATGAGAGTTTGGTAGAGTTGAAACAAAGGAGGATGGGTGGAGGTCAGACACGCATGGGTGTGGAAGTTCACAATTTGGATTTTCTGAAATGGCTTCCTAGAGTGGGATGGAAGTCGTGTTGATATGGCATAGCATGTTGGAAATGTTGGTAGGTGCAACAGGCATAGCAGAGAGAAAAATTTGGTTAATCTGGACTTCTTTGTAGTATGGGTCGTTTTGTAGTTTGAATTGCAAAGTTGCATGAACACGTGATCTACTAACAAAAAATCCATAGGATGTTTCGTCATTACTAGTTTTGTTTACAAGAAGGATGTATAGTTCTGAAAGCATACGACAAAGAGAGGTGACAATGTTGGTGATATCTTGAAGAAAGCTAATAGTATGGCCGGAATATTTGAGTTTTCCACCACATGCATGGGTGACTTGAAGAACGGGGTTGACATGAGAAATGAGCATCTCTTCAACTTGAGTCAAGCAAGATAGGACAGATGATTGGATACCTGGGTCCATGTTGTTTATGGAGGATAAATGGTAGGTTATTTGTTCTCCAGCACAATGGGTACAAGAAATTATTTCGTTATTTGTTTTTGTTTTCATGGATGGGTAAGCTTCATGACAATTTGAGCAAACTTGGATGGGAAAAAGTGCATTGATCCTTGGATGAAAGCGAAGATGTGCATGTTGGAGATAGATGGGTAGAAATTGTTGGGAAGGTGGAAAGGGAGGCACATGCACAACATAGGCGAGAGGTGAAGGATTTGAAGGGTTTGGAAAAGTTTGGTCAATGAGTGGAGATGGAAGGGGAATTGGGAAAGGTTGGGTGGAATGTAGGGGAAGGAGGATATTTTGGGAAGGAATGGGATATTTGTTTGTGTTGGATTGAGAATGAAGGTTAGCTTGATGATTGCCGAAGAGGAGGTGGCGACGTGCATTAATTATTTCTTTGTTAAGCACGTAGTGGCGTCGTCGTTGTTCCCTTTGTACACTGTTCTCTGGTGTGGTTGGCATATCTGTTGCAAATAAGGAAACGTATCTCAAGAAGCATGTTCGAAATTATGAATAATATAAAACACAGAGGAATGTGTTCCTCTTTCAACACAGAGAATGCAATAAACGCGGAAATAACAATTCACAACCAAACAGATAGCAAACGCAAAGGAGAGAAATTTTTCAATTTATTCAACTCTTCTCTACATTCGATTCATCTCACTCTGAAAATATGAAATTACATAGCTTATAAAAAATGGTCGAAGCCTGCAATTCAATGAAATTCAATGCAAAACTGGATATGTAACAACCAATCGTCCTTTTTGTCGTGAAAGCCCATTTATTCATTAATGACACACAGAGCCGCATACACCCTTCTTCTTTATTCTGATGTTTATACACGAAACAACGTACAAAACACATAAATTGGTAGACCTGAAATTATGTGGGTTTCGTCTTTGAAACCTCATCGCATCTGTGCCCTTATGGCATTTAGACAATATCAAACTTTAACCTGGGCGCTATCCATTGAGCTTTGTGAATTGGGATGTGCACTAGCATGATCGCATCACACCATAAACAAAACAACCTGCGGGCATTATGGGAAAAGTTAAAATGTTGCGATTGTGATGTGCGATAGCACTATCGTATCACAATGCATATAACATAACTTGTGGGACTTTAACGGAAAACATAAAGTATTTCGATTGCGATGTGCACTAGCACTATTGCATTGCGACTTACATAAGATAGCCTGCAGGCGATTAACTGGAAACCATAAAAATTTGTGCTTGCGATGTGCGATGCGATATTGCATCGCAACATTGCAAGATTCGGCAAGGAGCATAATGGGTAACAGTTAAGATGTGCGATGTGCAGGCTGCGGTGTGGTAAACAATGGTAAGTGTGAAATAGAAAATGCATAAGGTAAGGCAGAAATAGAAGGTTTGTATGGAATTTGGGTATGGGTTACGAGCCCCACCAAATCACATCGGTGGGGAAATAACATTGCGGTAATGCGTTAAAAGGTAAGGGTTGAGACTAGCAGGTTGCGACTGCAGGCAAACAATAAGTAATGCGGTGGGTGAAGAAATTAGTGCAGAGAATGGCTCGGGTACTCTACTCTGAACATTTCTGAAAATTGCGTAAAGAAATAAACAAAACTTTGGATTTGGATCTTGGTCGACTCGTCCTTCCTGCAACAAAAAATTCAATTCAAAGTGTGGGTTGTTGCCAGTAAATTCATGGCAGTGGTTGGGAGTTATTTCCAACAAATAAAACGCGTCTATGATGTTGGAAAATGAAAATAAACAACAGAGGGATGTGTTTCCCCCTTACAACATAGACAATTAAATATTGCAGAAATAAAAATTACACACAGACAGAGAGCAAGAATAGAGGAGAGGAATTGAATTCTTCTTTTCATTCATCTCAAATAAACATATGAAATTACATACTTTTAATACAAAATGGTAGAGCCTGAAGATTTAATGCATTTCAATGCAGGAACGGACGTATAACAACCAAATAGTCCTTCCACTCTATTCTTCTGTTTCTACACAAAACTGCATACATAACACAAAAAATCCGGACTTGAAATTTTATAGGTTTCAGGAGCAAAACCACATCGTATATGTGCACTCATCGCAAATCGCATTTTGGCTATTTTAACTTTTAACTAGGCGTGATACAGGAAAACTTAAAAACTTGTGATTGCGATGTGCGATGGCACAATCGCATCGCAACTTAAAAACTTTAACTTGTGAAGCGCTAAAGCACTGAGCTTGCGACGCGGCAGATGAGTTGTCGCCGAGCTGACTTGATGACTTGCTTACGTCACTACAGAGGGACCTCAGGGTACGGCTCATTCATCGGCATTGTGGCCCCGCAGTAGATATCAGTGGTTGATCTCGGTCAAAGGGTGTTCGGTGAGGTCAACTACGGAGGCACCCTTTGCTCTAAACAGCAGGGTTGCTTGTGCCCGTGGGTCACCGTTGATCTTTGCGATATGCGATTGCGTTCGCATCGCATCTTAAATAGAATAAGGGGCCGCAAATATATAGTAACGATTACAAAATTTGTATGCACAATCGACGATGAATGGAAAGCAAGGTTCAACAAGAGTGAAGGGGGAACGATGGGAAGTAATGGAGGATGTGTGTGGGGGGGAGGGGGGATGGGAATTTCAGCATAAAGGTGTTAGGGGGAAAGGATGTATGGAACAAGAGGAGGGGGACAAACAGGCGAGAGGCGGAAATGCACGGCTAAAGCCAGCGGCAGACTATGTTGTGGGGGGCAAGAGCGGGCTGCAGGACTTGTAGGAGGACATTCGATGCATCAGTGTAAGGGAGTTCTTCTGCGTGCATAAGAGTTGGGCGTAGCCGTTCAACACCGTTGAAGGTGTCTTTCTTCAAAGATACTGTGAAGAGGAATTGTCGTCCTTTGATTTTGCTATATATGTCCAAGACAGCTCCAGGATCGGTTGAGAGGAGGCAAAAGTCCTTTGCAGAGATGCCCAGAAGTGCAGTTGCAGCTTCATCGAAAGCGACCACGTTTTCAATGTGGCCAGTGTGGTCATGCAACTGGATCCGAAGGATGTAGCATTAGTTGCACTCGATGAAGGAGCCTTCACATTTTGAACATCGCAAGTGTTTTCATCTTGTCGTAAATCCTTTTTCATGCATTGCATCCCATCAATGGTAAGGGGGCATGCAAGGAAGTAGAAACCATCCATGTTAATTGAGGTAGCAGTAGTACAGACTAAAATCCATGGAGTTTTTTCACCGGGCAGCATTGAGAGAATGTTGGCAATTGTTTTTGTATTGAGGGGCCTCTTGCTCGTGTCGATGTATTTTCGGCTGAGCGATGGTGACGAAGATTTTATGCCTTCTTCATTAAATCATTGCTTGAGTTGTCACGTTTCAGCTATATCTCGATTTATAAGCAGGGAAGTGGCAGGGATTGTGCTGATAGTTTGGCCATTGAACTTGACGATTATCCCCCCCCTTGATTGCAAGTATGAAAACGACACGAGCCATGCGAAGTTCGGAGAGCGTGAGGCCTTCAGCATGGTAGTGTTTGCCCCACAAGGTGACATCAATGCTTCTACCGGACATGTCGCGAAGAGATATAGTTTTTTTTGGAGTTTCAAACCCATCGCATCTGCGAACAACAGAGGTAGGAGAGAGCGAGGCGACAATACCTATGACATCAACGATTGAGTAAGGAGGTGAAAATTTGAGGGAACTGCTCGGCACGAAGTGAAAGATATCGGAAGGTATTTTAAGGTCATCATCGAAGGGTTGAGACATTGTTGATGAAGAGAATAGGAGGATTTCGAACGGGCATCTTAGATGGCTATAGGAAGGGTTGGGGACCTTTACGGTGCCATTCACAACATTGTAGATATGGCCAAATTGAATGAGAGCATGTAGGGATTTTGCCACGTCATTGAAGGCAGAAACGTGGATTTGATCGTCGTCGTCATCGCCGTCAACAAGGTCCCAGTGATTTTCCAGTGCCATGTGCATTGCTATATTCACGAAGGGGTGTTTTTGAAAGCACTCTGCCCTGGATGGACCAAGATTTTCGGGTAGGGGAGAGTGCCTTAAAAGGAAGAGCAGTTGCAGATGTTGGGGCGGAGTCTTCGGAGGACAACGTGTGATTTTCAAGGGAGGGTGGCGATGAAAAGGGAGAGGCAAAAGAGGAGGACGAGGTGGCTTGAAGCATCTATTCAGCGGAAAGAAGAGGGTATGGGTCTCCAACCAATGATGTAATACGTTGGACTATCTGGAGCTCCAGGACACAAAGTGACTTGCAAGAAGGAGCATTGTATCAGCGAAGATGGGAAGTAAAACATTAGGAATGAGAAGAAGAAATTAAAAGGGACATAGGAGGAGAATCATAAAATGGAGGAAAGGGGGGGGCGAGGGTGGTTTGTACGCAACGTACATGGATTGATGCGCATATGTGCATGAGCTTCTTTTGAGGAGAACAATGGAGCCTATTTGCAAGTCTTCAATTTGTGCAAGGCCAGTATGTGAAGAAGGGAGCAGAATGGTATGTCTGTGAGCACCATTGGAAAGGGAGATGCAGTAGCGAGGCGTCGCAGTTCGAGCAGAACTTATATGTTCAAGTGCAACGACCTGGAGGGTTGGTTGCAAGTCGGCAGCACCAGTGAAAAGCAAAGAAAGAGCATTGCGAGTTAACGATGTCTCCATGGCAATGCAGGCGTCTTGTTAAAAGAAGGTGTTATTTTGATTCAATGAAGTTTTGGTGAATGACCAAACTGGCTAATGCTTGTACACAAGTGACACAACTAAAAATCAATAACATAATTTTGGAAGGATTTGTCACAAGCATAATAGCAAAGCTTATGTGAATGGCAATAAAACATTTTCCTTCATTTCTTGAGCTGAAGAATTAAGTCAGATATGTGAAGCAAAGGAAGAGAATTCCCAACACTGTAAAATAGTTGTTAGCAGAGGAAGACAAGTTGCAACTTACCCGTTATTTTCACTCGACAAAGTAATCGTAAGTCCTTCAAGCTAGAAGTCGGCAAGTCATTGAGGTTGCAAGGTGGAACTAGGCAAGTCGTTGAGGCTGCAAGTTCGATTGGAAGGTACTGAAACAAACGAAAGGCAGGAGAGGGTCGTCGAAATATATGAGCAAGGGAAGGAAGTGACGAGTTGCAGAGAAGGTGAATGCAAATGAATGGGGAGTATGGCCGAAGGGGTTAGATTGTCAAGGCAGAAGGAGAAGGGTACAGCAGCAGGAGAGGGGAGCCATGAAAAGGTGTGGCCACAGAGCAATTTTGTATGGAAGTACTACATTATCTTTAACTCTCCCTCATCAAACTCCGTTGAAGTATCCCAGTAGTTATTGTCATGGCAAAATCTCTCCTTCATCGGATTGTGTTGAAGTCTCCCGGTATGGCAAAACGGGTACTGTCAAGGGCCCGGTATGGAAAAATGAGTATTGTCAAGGGCTTTGCAGAAGTGTCATGTAACAGTTGGTAAAAAAACTAAGCTAGATGATAAATCTATGAAATGCATTTTTCTAGGATATGCGGATGAAGAATTTGGTTATCGTCTATGGGATCTAGTCAAACATAAAATTATTAGAAGCAGGGATGTTATATTTAATGAGTCGGAGATGTTTAAGAGGAATGTAGGTGAGGTGGAAGTCAAGAAATTTATTGACAAGTTTGAAGAACAGCGTGAAGACATCCCACCAATGCAGGAAAATGGGCAGCAAATTCAAGAGCAGGAAGGACAGCAAGGGGAAGTGATGAACACCAAGAAGAAGGAATATTGCAGGAACCTTTACAGGAGATTCAACCTGATAATGCACCACCACAGTTGGTTCGCAGATCTTCTAGGCCTCATAAGCCTTCACAAAGATATACTCCTTCAAACAATATCCTATTGACTGATGAAGGTGAGCCTAATTGTTTTCAAGAGGCTTGTAAAGTTGAGCACAATAAAGAATGGAAGAAAGCAATGGAGGAAGAAATGAAGTCTTTGTTGGAAAATAAAACTTAGGAATTGATAAATCTCCCAAAAGGTAGAAAGGTTTTGCAAAACAAATGGGTGTATATAATTAAGCATGAAGGTGATGAAAAAAATGAGAGGTATAAAGCAAGGTTGGTGGTGAAAGGATTCGCCCAAAAGAAAGGTATTGACTTCACTGAAATTTTTTTTCATGTTGTCAAAATGTCATCCATTAGAGTCATTATTGGTCTTGTTTCTGCTTTAGACTTATAATGTGAACAGTTAGATGTAAAAATCGATTTCCTTCATGGAGAATTAGAGGAAGAAATTTATATGAAGCAGCCAGAAGGCTTCATAGAAAAAGGCAAAGAAGACATTGTTTGCAGGTTGAAGAAGAGTCTCTATGGGTTGAAACAAGCACCTCGACAATGGTATAAGAAATTTCATTCATTCATGTTAGAACATGGTTTTCACAAGTTGGAAGTTGACCATTGTGTCTATATCAAGAGGTAGGATCAAGGAAAGTATCGCATATTATTGTTATATGTGGATGACATGTTGATTGCTGGGCATGATAAGAATATGATCAATAGGTTGAAGAAAGATTTGGGCAGCAAGTTGCAATGAAGAATTTGGGTCCAGCACAACAGATATTGGGCATGAGAATCATGCATGACAGGGAAAACAAAAGGTTGTGGTTGTCACAAGAAAATTATATCAAGAAGGTGTTTGACAGGTTTAATATGAAAGATGCCAAACCAATTGGTACGCCCCTTGCAAACCACTTCAAGTCGAGTGTTGAGATATGTCCCAGTGATGACAAAGAGAAGGAAGAAATGAGCAAGATTCCTTATGCTTCAACAGTTGGCAACTTGATGTATGCCATGGTATGCACACGATCAAGCATTGCATATTCAGTGGGAGTTGTGAGTAGATTCCTTATCAATCCAGGAAAACAACATTGGCAAGCAGTAAAATGGATTTTTGGGTATCTCAAGGGTACTAGTCATTATTGTTTATGTTTTGGTCATAATGATATTGTGCTTGAAGGTTTTACAGATGCAGATATGGCTGGAGATATCGACACTAGAAAGTCTACTACAGGTTATTTGTACACATTTGCAGGTGCAGTTGTATCTTGGGTGTCAAGGCTACAAAGAATAGTAGTTTTCTCTACAACCAAAGGAGAGTACACAGCTGCAACAAAGGCTTGTAAAGAAATGTTGTGGATGCAATGATTCCTAGGAGAGATTGGAATCAAGCAGGACAAGTATGTGTTGTATTGTGATAGTCAAAGTCCCAGCCACTTGGCGAAAATCCAGCATTTCACTCAAAAACCAAGCACATTGACTTTAAGGTACCATTGGATCCGACATGTGTTGGAGGAAGGGCAGTGATCTTTGGAAAATATCCATACAGATAAGAACCCTATTGATATCCTCACCAAGATTCTACCAAGAAGTAAGCATGAGTTATGTAGAGGCATGGTAGGCCTCGGTGTGACTTGATTCAAGATTCTTCATTCAGCTTCAAGTGGGAGAATGTTAATGTGAAGCCGCATTCAAACAACCTTGCCGTCCACGCCATTAGCCGCCGACCTCGCCGACTCTCTGACAGGACGACGGCACCGAACCTACCATGTCACCCAGCCACTCGAAAAAACCACCGCATTAATTTGTGCATCCATGTAATCCTACAAATTTGTGCTTCCTGCCTCTGCGTATGTCAAGCCAAGCCAGACAAGGCCTCTCTTGTAATAGAAGTTTGTGATTAATTTCTCTAATCTATGTGTGTTTATATTAGTTTCTCTTGTCTCTCTATTTGCTTTATGTTATGTATTCCGCTGCTCTGTACTTAACATGAACTCGGGACATCCCACAGCCTAAGAGAGAATCATAGCAAAAAAACATGACAAACATTTCGAGATTTGAACTCGGGACTTCTGTCAGTATAAGTGAAAATCATAATAGAAAAACGTTAATAGCGAGAATCATACCAGAAAATATGACGAAAGCAAAAGGCTAAAACATTACAGTTTCAAATTTTTGCCAGAGTAAACGGGACAATCTGAAAATTGAACTCGATAATCTCGTGAGATTAACAAGACATTCAGAGAATTGAACACGGGACCTCTTGAAACCTAATCGAGAATCACACAACTAGACCAAATGCACTTGGTTGAATACCATTTAATGTAGGATCTTTCAGAATAAGTTGCTTCTGCTTTGTTAAGACATTCAAAAATTTGTTCCCACGCCCTTTTGAAGACCAGAACTCAAGTCTGGTGGCAAATATGCAATTACCTCTTATTAAATTTTGAAACCACGCCCTTTTGAAGATTACCTTTTATTAAATTTTGAAACCACGCCCTTTTGAAGCCCAGAACTCGAGTCTGGTGGCAAATATGTAATTTGTCTTAAAATACCGCGCACCTTTTACTAAATTTTGCTGTTGAGAGTGGGATTTGAACCCCAACTCATCTATTGACAGTGGGATTTGAACTTCTCTTAAAAACATTTAACTCATTTGTTGACAGTGTGATTTGAACCCCGAAAAAGAAATTGCGAGAGTGGGATTTGAACCCAACTCATCTGTTGACAGTGGGATTTGAACTTCTCTTAAAAAGATAAGTCATTTGTTGACCGTGTGATTTGAACCCCAAAAATTTGCAATTTCTCTTAAAATTGCATAACTCATTTGTTGACAGTGGGATTTGAACCCACGCCCTTTCGGACCAGAACCTTAATCTGGCGCCTTAGACCAACTCGGCCATATCAACAAGTGTATCAATTAAACTATACGCCAGCAATATATCGAACACAGATAATTACAATAATGGTTAATCTTAATCAGCTCATCATATTCCAGTTCTGGTGAGTGCCAATTTCGTAAATAAATAAAAGTTGAAAAGTCCATGCTCCCGTATATGGCCCAACTCCAAAAGCGTTAATTGATCGAAGGAATAATTAGTCCCATCCGTTAATTGCAATTTCAATATCAAACTCCATTTTTTTCGTATCCGCCATGCCTGCTATACAAATATCACTGTTCTCGATGTGAATACTCTTCAAAGTTATTTCCAGAGTTTAACGCCACAAAAATGAAATTTTAGTCAAATACCTACACGGAAATGGTTTGGTTTACTTGGCTATAGAAGTTGAAATGGTTCACTTGTTCGAAGAGGTGGAATATCTATACCTTCATATATTTTAATAATGAATCTTTCAATGGAACTGTTTCCCTTATACAAATTCCACATCAAAACTAACAATACCTTTAAAATTAAAATATTTTTATTGTTAGCATTATCATCTATATATTTCTCATTTCCAGAGTTTAACGCCACAAAAATGAAATTTTAGTCAAATACCTACACGGAAATGGTTTGGTTTACTTGGCTATAGAAGTTGAAATGGTTCACTTGTTCGAAGAGGTGGAATATCTATACCTTCATATATTTTAATAATGAATCTTTCAATGGAACTGTTTCCCTTATACAAATTCCACATCAAAACTAACAATACCTTTAAAATTAAAATATTTTTATTGTTAGCATTATCATCTATATATTTCTCATTCAAATAATTATAATAACTATTATATTTTAAAAATGGTTAGCATTATCAACTATGTATTTTCTCAATCAAACAATTACAATAATTATTATATTTTAACCAATTTTTAGTGTTAACGAATATCATAATAACATCTATTTTTACATTTAATATAAAATGGTTAGTTGAATATTTATATAAATTCAACAAAACTAGAAAGCATAGAGCGTAGCATAGGCAACATAAAAATTCTATGAGAACTTTTAAGATTAGTGTATTTATTAAAAAAAATGCAGTGATTTTTAAAATAAAGCGTATCACTAATGTTGTCTTAGGGAGCAACTTAATTGGTGATTGAGGTAATGTGAGTTTTGAAAAAACTATGAGATCCATGGTTCAAATCTCATTGGTTGTGACTTGGTTTACAGAGAGAAGGACAGGCCATATACCCCAGAGGTTTACTAGTAGCTACATGTTGGGCAAGCTGTTAAGTTCCTTCGGGTTACAAAAAAAAAAAAGTGTATCACTAATGTTGTGTTTATTTTAATTTGTAAAAATAAATTAACGCACAACATGTGAAAGTGCTATTAATAAAAATGGAAAATAACTTAACATCATATCTTAAAAAATATAAAAAGAATGACATATTCAATGTAGAAAATGAAAGAAAATAATATAAAACCTTAAGGGTTATGATATTAAGTATATATAAACAATATTTACAATAAATAGAGATTACTATGATATAATAAATTTATAGAACATGCTAGATGTAATTATCAAATTGAAAGGGGTATATTTTATGATAAATTTTAAAGCTCATAAAATAACAACTAAAATTCAACACTAGTTGCCCCACCACATTAGTTTCTGTTAGGGCCCTATATTACTAGTGTAGTCCCTTATTTTTGTTAGTGTAGCCCCCTTATTGTTATTGTTGTATCCTTGTAGTCCTCATATTGTTATTATTGTGCCCTTACATTATTATTGTTAGGTCGGCTAGGATTATATTGTGACCCCATGGACTCCTATATATAGAAAGGAGGTTTTGTCATTTGTGTCATCCAAGAATTGTTCATTTATGTAATTTAAAGGGGGTTGCCCCCTCGAAGTGGTTGATTTCTAAGGCGTTGATCTCTCTTTTCTTCTATTTTTGGAGTTGGTTTCATAACAGTTTGGTCTTCACCGTCCCCTCCATGATGTTATCACAAACCTCTCCTTTACAATGTCCTTTCCTACCTCTAACTCCAAGTTGATGATGCAACCTTTCTTTCAACTTGCACAACCATCCTCTCATCACACAAGTTGACACCCTCATGAAACATCTCCAAAATCCCTCAAATATGAAGGAATCCTTGGTGGAATTTTCAACTGCAGATCCTTCCCTTAACCCATAGATCCTCCTCTGATGTAGCTCCATTGTCTCTACACCCAGGAAAGAGGAAATCAAAAATAGGCGTTTATTTACCCTTGTGCAAAAAAAAAATTCATAGTAGAGTTTGACTTAGAATTGGATAGAGGACTCATCCCTAACTCAAGGCCATGGTTTTGGGGAAAATCAAGATTATTTATGAAGCCATAAAATCCCACTTTTGATCCATCCATGAACTCTCTTTTCATCGCTCCATGACGTGTGACAATACCCAACCTTCCCTTGCAATTCTAAGGGTTTCACTCACATAAGAGGAATGGGGACCAAAAATACCTTGGGAAATTTTCACTTTAGGGGCATAGAGAGGCGATAGAGGCACTTTGATACATATGATCACATAAGTATGGAAGAGGACTTCAACCAAGGTTTTAAAATAGAATTCAAGCTTGTTGACAAAGAATATATTTAAAGTAAACCTCTTACTTACGAACAAGTTTCCTTCTATTACAAAGACTAATTTCAAGATTATACACATTGCAAACCATTATGTTTGGTCTACAAAAGAGGAATGATCCAAACAAACCCAAAGAAAACCTACATGGTGGACCAGGGCTTTGGAGAACCACTATCTTATCAACAAAAACCCCTCCCTTCCCCTCCCCTCCTCAACCAAGCAGTTGCACAAACAAATTCAATTCAAATAGAAAATGATTCCATGAGTATTACCAAATTCATTATAATGACACATCAAGACAAGGAAAATAATCCAAGTGCACCAAGGCAAGAAATCAACAACAAACCCTAAAGTTGAAATAAGACACAACCTAACCAAATATGTTACTCTTAAAACCATAAGATTTTCAAAGTAAAAAACAGAAGTCAACAAGCTTGTGATCAACAAAAACAAAGACCACAGTGTTAAAGGAGCCCACATCTTCTAGGTTGAACTAGCCACCTGTTAGGAATCTGTAATTTTAACAGATTGGTGAGACTAAAACTGCAGAAGCAACATTATTTCAACCACTTTGGGATTCTAGGATCTAGCCCTCCTGAATCCGGAGAGGGATCTCTCCAATAAGTGCAAAGATGGATTTGTCTTTGAAGTTTGGGGTAATAATATTAGGCTAGTTATGAAGGCCAAGGGTTTGTTTTGGTTTTTGGATGGTTGAGCATGATTACTATTTGAGGTGGAAAGTCCTAAGTGCAAAGAGTTTCAAAGGTGAGAAGTTGCAAGCAAATAGAACAATCTTTGGCCAGGAAGATAGATAATTGCAGGTTTTAGTCCATTGGGCTATGGAGTCATAATAGGGTTTAATTGGAACAACAAGAGGCAAGAGTGGTCCATGGGGCAAGTCATCTATGTCTAAGGATCTCTTTGAAGATTGATTTATGGAATGAAATGATACAAAAAGAAGGAAAATTAAACAGATGCAGAACAAAGAGCAGCCCAGGATCTGGTAAGTACTTTTAAACTAGCCAGCCTTTGACAAACACTTAAGAAGAACATAAAAGCAAACTAGGATCTGGTAAGTACTTTTAAACTAGCCAGCCTTTGATACACTTTCAATAGAAAACATTTTAAAACAAAGGGAAACTTGAAGGCAACTGTTGGAGTAGAAACTAGCGGGCCGGGCTCACCACAAATCCTCTCCTAGCTCTGCTTTACTTGGTTACTTTCAATACAAACACAAAGATAACACAAAATGGCCTAAGATCTAGTAAGTACTTCTAAACTAGCCAGCTTTTAACACATTCCAAGGAAAACATTCAGACAATATTTCAGGATAAAACTAGGACCAGGGCACACCATATATTCCTTAGTTCCTCTCTACTTAACTAATACTGAACATAACATTCAAGAATAATATTCAGCTAAGGAAATAAGATGAGGGAACGCCAACATTCCTATGCTTAAACTAAATTAAAGCATTCCTAAATAACACAGATTGGAAGAAAACATATAGATAAAGATTTTCAGTCAGAGAAGGGTATTGATATACATTAGGTCCTAACTCTATGCATGTTGTTCTTTATAAGAGAAGATGAAACATAGTGAAAACATAAATAAAACAAAAATTTACAATAATAAATAACATCACCGTTGACATAGACCAAGATCCCATAAATCAGCTTGTATTGATGCTCCAAACCAGTTATAGCTTTAAGTCCAATGCTTTAGTTTAGCAATCATCTACTCATCTCAACCTAACTTATCTATCACAAGCAGAGCCCCAAGGGCCAGTGAACACTATTTACAATTAGAAGTTTTAAGCTCAAATGTATTTCAAAGTTCTGCAACCAACAATTTCTCATCTTCTACAAAAGTATTTATAGAAGAATGAGGAGGTGAGATCTGATAAAAGATCTCTCAAGACAATTAATACAGAGTGATGACTTCTCGGCCTTTGAGGGGCTCGATGAAGAAGTTTACATGTGTTTCATTGTATTAATTGATATACATTAAAGATTTTAAGCTTGGTGGGAGCTCTTGTTGACTTTTAAGGCTCTGCGTTATGTTATAGTAACTCTGCTGATATTTTTGTCATTAAATTCTTTCAGCAGAATTAACTGTTTGGCTGCATTGAGGCAAATATATGATTTTGAACAATAACTTCGGCCTCTGTTTGAATGCTTTGAGGCACATGTGGCTTTGTGGTAGCTGAGAGGAATCAATTTTCCTCAGATGTGGCGGTGGAGGCCTTTCTGTCTGATAAAACACTTATGATTTTCTTTTAGCTGTGTTTTAATTCTAGGGATTAGGCTTTTGATAATCATTCTTAGCCGTAATCCCAAAATTATCTTCAATCCTTCTGTTCTGCTATGTTCTGTCTTCTACACTGATACTCTTTTAATTGTGATTTAATAACACTTTGTCTTGTTGATGTGCAGGCCGCGCAGGGCTCTCAAGGCATCAATTCCCATGAAGCATCGACGAAACGTGGATCTTGAACTGTGTGAACGGTTTTCCTTTTATGAATTGAAGGCATGGGAATCGTCATTCCCGGCCTTCGGCCTTTCTTTCAATATAACGGATAGACCTTTAAACACCTGTAAAACACAAACAATATTAAGAAATCTCGCGTTGTGGGTGAGCTGCTTCAGAGGGTGTGGGGAGAGAGCATGGCCGTTGGATGGCATCATCCAACGGTGGATATCAGCTAAGAGAAGATTAAAGAAGATCAGAGTGAAGAATAAGACAGAACCGTTGATCGCGCAATGATCAACGGTGGTGATTGGTTTTGAAAACCTTTGATGGAAGGCAGAGGGCGATGAAATAATACGGGAATGATTCTGGGACCGTCCGATATGGACACGTGGACGGTCCAGATCCAATCGGAGGATCGCAATCAGCGGAGGAATCATGTTAATGTGCTCGACAAAAAACTTGCGATGTGATTAAGCGCTAACCATCGATCTGCAGATCAGATCGACGGTGGAAAGTGAATCGGAGGGGTTTAAAAAGGCGGAGGAAGGTTAATGATCGGAGCAAATTAGAGCCGTCGGATCTGAGTAAGGCGGGGAGGAAATCAACGGTGGACAACCAATCGGGGGATCCGCAATCGAGGGTGGCAAATAAATGATTTAAAGTGTGCAAATGGAAATCGTCGATGCAATTGAGCGTTGGCCATTTGATCGGTCCAAGATCAACGACGGAGATTTCTTTTGAAAGCGAACTGGCGGAAACCCTTTATAATGTATGAAAACTCAAAAATCTAATAAAACAAAGGTTTTGGTGGCGGAATATATATGTATGAAATGGCTGGTGCCCGTCTGCGGGGCCTTTAGTTATATGGAACATGATGGGCCCGGGGCGTATATAACAAAGGGCTAATCGCAATCGGAGCCTCGGGCTCGGGCTTTTCAATCTACCCATTGGAATTTTGCGATACAATTGGCGCCTCGGGACTTAAACTCTTGGTCCCGGGCGTAGGTTATATGGAATGGAAAGCGGAGGGTGGAGTTTATACATATGGGACTTAATCACATCGGAAGTTTTGATGCGGCCTTTTAATCAACCCATTGTGGATCTCTCCAGTACGATTGCGCTTCGGGTCTTTTTAATCTAACCATTTTTCATTTAAAAATCGTTGTATGGGCGCGTTAGACCAAACTTTGGATAAGTGGGTTTTTTGTATTTACAAAGGAAAAAATGGATCGAAGATGGATTTTCACAATGATTTAGCACCCGATTGCGGGCCCACAGGTTGTATGGAAAAATAATATGATCGGGGGTTATGAAACAGATGGCTAATCGCATCGGAGTTTGTCTACAACAAAAAGACTTGTGCTCGCCATGTTTTTCCGATGCGATAAGAGCCTGGATGTCTAGCGCTTAGTTCTAGCGCTGGGGCACATGGAGGGGAAGTGGTTTAAGGCTTAGCCCAAGGGGGCTTAAGCCTTTATGCAAAAAATATGTATTTTTCATGAAATTTTCAAGTTTTTCAATGGATTTGGGGGTTTCGGTATAGTTTAAAAATGAGTTTTAAACTATGTAAAGAGGATTTTCACGAATGGGAGAAGGAAAATCATGAAAAATAGAGGAATTTTGTGGAGAAAAAGGGGAGCAAATGAAGGTTTTTTTGAGTGGAGGAGGGGGGGAAATGATGATTTTGTAGCAGTCTTTTCTCATGAAATCAGCAGAATTTCTGAGTATAAAAAGGGAACAGTAGTGAATATTTGGACAGAGGCACGAGCTTCAAGAGTATTCAAGAGCCAACACTTTTTAGCAATAAAATTTGTTCCTTGAAGGCTCCAAAAAATTTTAGCCACCTTTTGCTATAACAAATTTTATAGGTGGCTAACAGTGGCTCCACTTGGGGATGGTGCCTTCTTGAAGGCATCAAGAACTTCAGACTTGCATTCTCTGGGAGGCTGACCTGTGCCTCATCCATTGGGCTGCCCTTCCTTTGCTGGGATGATCTTGCTCTGAAAACATATTAGCAGCCATAAAAACAATGGATCTTCATCAATACAAGCTTTCTACCTACCCAATCCTACTGATCTAGCATTTTTTCTTCATTAGAGTGCACTTGGATTGGCAAACTCTTTTCACAACATTTTATTCTTTTGAAAGCAGGAAATCTAATCTATTTCTACTCCTTATTTCTCCATGGACTCAGATTAAACAGTTGAGCCCATATGATTCTCTACCTATTCTATCAATCTGTTAGGATTAAACAGTCTAACAGACTTTATTTTCTACATTCTACAACAGAAATTTAAGAAGTAATCAAGTTAGGATTGAACAGTTTAACTTGTTACTGATCTATGGCATAAAAATAAGCTGCACATAGACATTATTTTGCACAAAATTTAAAACAAAATGGAAGGCTTGAGATCTGAAATTTTCTCATCATGGCCTTCTCTTTTCTTTACAGCTCTGTTTTTACCTTTGTTTGAGTTGTTCCTCCTTTGTTCTCTGGTTCGGATTTTGAGCTAATTAGAACCAGATTTACATCTTTTTTTACTCAGAAAATAAAACAGATTTGAGTCATCTCTTTTTGGAAACTTAGGTTCAGATTTTGAGCTTGTTTGAACCTTCAATTTCTATCCTAAACTATCTACTGATAAGCCAAGATTAAACAGTTTGGAAAATCGAATTCACTACCCTATCAGCAGAAAAATTAAAACTAATTAGTCAATATTAGGTTGTTTGACTAACTAGAAGTGTGTTCTTTAGGAGTGGCATTTGAGCTTTCACACTTTCAGATTTGTTTCTCTTTTTTGGTATGGGGTTGTACCTTTCTTGTTTTCACAATCTGCCCTCTTTTCTTTCTTTCACTGTTTTTGTATTTTTGGATTTTCTAACTTTGAATGCAATGGTGGATGAGATATTTATAATGGGAAAAAAGATAAAAAGGCTTTCGGAACATAACATGGATCAAGAGAAGTAATGCTTAAGCATCCTGCCATTGACAGGACCCCCAAACAATTATGCTCCATTCAACTCCTGCAAGAAAAATGCATTGTTACCAGCAGCTGAATGAATGGAGTAAGGGCCAAGCCATAAGTTGTCAAATTTTCCATGCTTGCCCTTTTCTTCCCTCCTTGAGTCCCACTTTAAAACTTTGTCCCCAATTTTGAAATTGCTGGCCTTTGTTCTTCTGTCAAAAAGCTTTTTAATGCTGTCTTGTTTTCACAATGCTTTGTTATAAACTTCCTCTTTGGTTTGCTGAAGATGGATGGTCTGATTTATTCTTCTGATCATGTCATTATTTTCAGTTTGCAACTCTTGAATCAACTTCATTACTGGTACACCAAGGTTGTTTGGAAAAATTGCATCAGTACCATACACCAGCTGGAAAGATGACATACCAATAGATTTCTTCAAAGTCAATCTGTCAGCCCATAGTGCATGAACTATCTTTGTGTGCCAAGACTTTTTGTTGTCCTCCAACAGTTTCTTGATTATGTTCACTAAACTTTTGTTTGAGGATTCTGCAAGTCCATTACCATGAGGGTAATAGGCCGTGGAATGCCTCAATGTTATTTGATACCTATGACAGAATTCAACCATCTTATTTGATCTAAATGTTGCTGCATTATCAGTGATGATCTTGGTAGGACAACCAAATCTGGAGAGAATGTTAGTCTCCATGAATTTTATGATAATGGAATCATTGGCCTGCCTATAAGGTATGGCTTCTATCCACTTAGTGAAATAGTCTGTGGCAGTGAGAATCCATCTATGCTGGGCAGAAGATGGTGGATGGATTTATCCTATGAAGTCAAGTCCCCACTGTTGAAAAGGGGCTTCAATAGTGATTGGATGCAGAGGTAGGGGTAGAAGTTTTCTTTTGCCTTCAAAAAGTTGACATTTATGACAGGCTATGATCATCTTGTGCACATCATGAAAAAGAGTAGGCCAATAGAAACCAGCCCTAAAAATTTTGTTGGCTGTTGTCTTCCAGTACAAATGACCTCCACACTCTCCTTCATGGAACTGGTGCTTAACCTTCTCTGCATCAAACTCAGGCAAACATTTAAGAAATATACCACTTGCATTTTTCCAATAAAGACATCTATCTATAATGCAAAAGTTTACGGCTTTTAACTTTAGGAACCTTGCCTTTGTTTTTGTCAAACCGGGAGGTTTATTTAAATTAAGCAAAACATAAATAATATCAGCATACCAAGAGGAATTCATAAAATGGCCTTCAACAATGGGAGTTGAGATTTCCTCTTGATCATCTAAAGCATTAATCATATTAATATCAAGAACTTCAAAAAAAAAATCAGCCATTAATATAGCCAGACCTTGGCCTTTGATCAGCTTAGTGGGTTTTATCTCTAAATCATATTCAAGAATAACAGCAATCCACTTACCTCTCTTACCATCTGGGTCTTGTGTTAGAATGTCTTTAACAACTGAGTTTGGGACAAAGGCAATGATGTGTGAGTGAAGGATGTACACTCTGAAGTCTTTCAAAGCTTTAACCAAAGCAAAGGCTTGCTTCTCCATAATGTTATACTTCAGAGGGGCATCCCTCAATGCCTTGCTAAAGAATGCAATAGGCTGCTCTTTTCCTTGTGGATTTTTCTGTAAAAGGACAGCAGCTATGGTATGTTCTGATGCAAATGAAAAAATATAAAAATATTTTGAAAAATCAGGACTTATAAGAACCGGTGTTTTGGTTAATGCTTGTTTCACCAGCTCAAAGGACTTCTTTGCTTCCACGGTCCATTTTACCCCTTGCTCCTTCTTCAACATGTTTGTGATATTCTTAAGAAGCTTAGCTAAGTTGGGGATGAACCTTCTCAAAAAGTTAATCTTTCCAATCAAATATTGCAACTCTTTGATGTTCCGAGGATGAGAGATTTGCAATATGGCCTCAATCCTCTTTGGATCTATCTTTATACCCTCCTCAGAAATAATGTGCCCAAGAAGTTTACCTTCTTGGAGACCAAATAGTGTCTTCCTAGGGTTTAAAGATATTCTGAACTTTCTGCATTTCTCGAAAAATTTTCTTAAATGTTTTAAGTGCTCTTCATCTGTTTTTTAAAACACAGTGACATCATCAAGGTATGTAATGATGAAGTAGCTCGGTTCTTCCGAGAATTCTATGTCCATGGCTCTCTGAAAAGTTGCTCTAGCATTCATTAGACCAAAAGGCATTTTCACATACATGAAAGTGCCCCATGGTGTAGTAAAGGCTATCTTTAATTGATCAGCAGGGTGAACTAAGATCTGATTGTACCCTGAATAGCCATCCACCAAAGAAATTCTCCTAGACCCTACCACCCTTTGTAAAATATGATCCATCTTAGGTAAAGGGTAGTTGTCCTTTAATGAAGCTTTGTTTAAGTCTCTAAAGTCTATACAAAGCCTGATCTCTCCAGTTTTCTTCCTAACTGACACCAGATTAGACACCCATTCAGAATATCTAATAGGGACAATAATACCAGCGTCATACATTTTCATGATCTCCTTCTGAACCAAAGGCAACTGAACAGGGTTTATTCTGCGCAGCTTCTGTTTGAATGGTTTTTGTTTTTCTTTGAGAGGGATTTTGTGCTATATTATTTCAGTGTCATAGGATTTAAGATCTTCGTAAATCCACACAAAAACATCAGAGAATTCTCTAAACAGTTCTATGTATTTGAGTTTAATGTGAGCTGGTAAAGTCTTAGACAGTTTAATCATCATGGGTTTGAGTTCACTGCCTATATTGCACTTTTCCACTTCAGTCTCTACAGGTTCCAGTTTTGGTTTATTTGCCACATCGTTAAAATCGAACAACTCTTCTAAAGGGGTCAGACCCTTCGGCAAAATTTCATCTTTAGAGTGCAGAGTTTCTAACTCCTCTGTTTCTAACTTTGCATTCAATTCTGTTTTTTTTTTAGTTTGCTTGACATCAAGTTAATATTAACAGGTTCAGGAGAGGGTTCTTCTTCACCAAGGAAATTTTCTTCACTGCAGTCTGTCTCATAATCTGAGTCCGAACTGTGTAGTTCAAATTCATTTCTGAGTTGCATGAAGTCTTCTATTTGCTTATCCCCATCGAACACTTGCCAGTGTTTTTTGTTATCAGGCACGGCTGGTCTGAATTTTATCTGAGTTGTGGAGTCTTTGGTTTCATATGGCGTTAAGCGTATTCTAGCTGCAAAGGCTAAATTGTGGGCTGCAATATTTCTTTTTCTTGGGACAAAAATCAGTTTGGACTCCTCGAATGTTTTTAAAAGGTCCATGACATCGTTGCGGTAGGCCCTAAGTCTTGGGTGATTTGCGTTATACTCCCCACTGACTTGCCTAATGACTAACTCTGAATCCCCATACACATTGATTCTTTTGGCTCCTAACTTCTTCAACTATCGTAAGCCTAAAAGCAGGGATTCATATTCTGCTATGTTATTTGAACACTGGAAGTTTAATCTGCAGGAAATGCTTTCTGTGTGGTTGTTTTCAGTGTTACAAATCCAGACACCTGCACCAGCGTTGGTCTTAGTGCAAGACCCGTCGAAGTGCATACTCCATAGAGGACTAGTTTTGATTTCATCTGTTTGGTGAATGTCCTCTTCAACTACTGTGCTTTCTGATTGTTCTTGAGTATCAGCACTCAGTTGAATTTGTTTCATTTCCTCAGATATATTATTGGGTTGAGGACTTCTTTCTTGACTCTCAATGTTTAAAATCAAAGGACACGTAATTTGTAGCTCAAGACCTGTGTTTTGTTTGCTAGATTTTACAGGTTCAGCAAACTGTTCTGACACACCTACATTATCTTGTTCCTCCTCTCTATCTTTCATTAATCCTGTTATAGTGACTTGTTCACTAAATGTTTCATCATTAAACATAATAAAAGAATCAAGGCCTGTATTTACAGAATAGAGGGGAGAGTTTTGTGGTCTGTCTTGGCTTGTAACTGTGCATTGCATATGGGATTCCCTGTAAAGTCTTCTATTCTGATTGAAAACAGGGATGGTCGCATAGGTCATGTCCATCTGCATAGTCCCTTGTAACTTAGCCCCCCACGATCTTGATAACAACATTCCATATTTGGGGGGGACATCAGCCACAACAATATCCATTACTAAGCTTTTGGCTGGAATTTGGGCTAAGTTAACACAGAGGTCTTTGATTAATCCTAAACATTTTACTCTGCTTGAGTCAAAGGAGTACAGGTCCTTATAAGGTCTGGTGATTTCTAAACCAAGGCTCTCTATCACAGCTTTAGGCATTAAATTATGAGAAGCCCCGGAATCATGCATAGCGTTGTGCAAGATTTTGTCATGAACGTTTAAACTCACATAAAAGGGAGGAACAGGTCCCTCTTGATACATACCTTCAATCTTTGGACCAAAAATAAGCTCTAGTTGGTCATCATTAAGATTGAAAGTGTCCTTATTCTCTTCAATGTTTAAAGCCTTCAAAATTTGGGTCCTATGTACATGTTGGGCAGCTAACTCTATTAGGGTAACAGAGATTTTGATCTTTGAAATTTCTTGCTCCAGGCTGAAAGGAATTTGACTCTTTAAAGCACTTGTCTCAGCCTTATTAGCTGTCACTCTATCAGTAATATCAGCTTGCTGATTTGTTCTATTTACATTTGACAAGATGGTTTTAACAGGAGTACTAGCTGAAGTGTTAGTACTGCTAAGGTCTGCACTCTGTTTTGTAACATTTTGAGTGCCTTCTTCTTTATCATTACCAGAATTTACAGCCACTGTTTTGTCCTTTTGTTTGAAAATTTTAGGCTTGGTCGTAGTGTTGTTTTGTGAAGATTTGTCGGAGGTTTTGTTGTTGGGAGTTTGTTGACTGGTTTTTCTTCTAAGGTCATATTCTTTTTGAGATTCTATGATGACATTTTCCATGTCTTGATAATAATTTTCATCATCATCTCTTCTGTCATCATAAGGTGTGTATAGACCTTGTTTTCTATCATAATGAACCTCAAAGTCATCATTATCTACCCCCAGCATGTTGATATCATCCTCCTCTGTTATTTCATCTGTTTCCTCAACCTCACTTACATAGTTTTGATGAAAGGGTGGAGTGATCTACTGATCATCTTCCCTGGGTCTGTTTGGAGGTTGATTCCTTCTAAAATTCTGGTTTTGGTTCTGGTTTCTATTTTGAGGAGCAGTTTGGTTTTGACTGGCTTGTGCTCTCTTAATTATGCTCATCTCTTTCATCATCTCTTCCATCATTCTCTCCATCTTTGAGTTGGAAGTAGAGGGTGTAGATTCCTCTCTAAAGGACACTCTCTTTTCATTTTTCATTCTTGCTCTCTTTTCCATTAAGTTGTCTTCCACAGAAAGAGCACCCTTTTTCATCTCTTCAAGAGTTGCAGGATCTCTTTCCCTCAGCTGATAGGCCATCTCAGAGTCAAACCCTTCAAGAAACTTGTTTAAAGCTGAGCCTTGTGGAGGTTTTAGTTCTGGGGAAAGTGCACTATACACACTGTTAAATCTAGTGCAATAAGCTTGCACACTTTCCCCAGTGTTTCTGTGGAGGTTCTTGTAGTCAGAAAGGACTTGGAGAGGGTTTTTCTTTACTTCCCATTTGTTTAAGAATGTTTTATGGAAGGGTTGGAGATCATTAATACTATGGGGGGTTAAACCTTTAAACCATTTTGTTGCTTCTCCCCCTAAGCTCTAAGCAAATAGTCTAAGCTTGACATAATCATCATCAATTTCATTTTTTTCAAAGTAGTCATTTATCTTATCCACATGTTGTGATGCAGTTGTAGCATTGCTAGCATCATACAATGGAATTTTGGACTGATAGTCCTGTGGAAGATTGACTAATGGAAGAGGAAGGACTAAGGGAGCATACCATGCTGCCATGATATGTGGTGGGGGTGGATTTACAAGGGGTGGATTAAAAAAAGGGAAAGTGGGCTGAAATGAGGTGGTTTGAACAGTGGATGTAGGGTGAGCATAAGTGGATGGACCAAGAGTAGATTGTTGAGCTGATCTTGGATGAGAGACACCTAAATTGTGAAGGAAATGCAAATCAGGAGGTGTTGTTTCTCTACTACCAGGATGTTCACTTGTCTCCGGGGATGAAAGTGAAGATTTAGAGTCTAGCTGGATTATATCATCAAATTACCTAGTTCTAAATGGATTTACTAAGTCAGCTTGTGATTGTTGTAGAGCTGTAAGATTTTCGGGAACTGAACTAGCTCTCAAGGGTGATCTGAAAATAGTTGATAATTTAATCTTATGAGACTTCCTAAGGATACTTTCTGGGTTACCAACTATTTCAGGTGGATCAGGGTCTGGATAGGCTCTAGTATGAATCTTTCTAGAAGCCACTATGTTGTGTTTTAGACCCAACTTTAAACAAGAAAATTTTAACCAGATATGACAATGTTTAAGAGGTTAACTAGTCTGTTTTACAAATTCAAATCCTACAGTCCTCTAACTGAGTTTGAATGATATTTATGATGACAAAGGTTCTTCCCAGTGGATTCTTAAGGTCTGTTAAGGATTGTGGAGTCGCCATGTGGAAGTTTTTAGCTCCTAAGGAGGTAAAAGGTTTTATGGTCCACCACCATGTTTATTGAATTCCAATCTGAAATATTTTTTCGGTGTTTTCTGAGTTATTTTTCAGTTCTGTGGTTTCTAAGAATATTCTAACTCTGTTTCAAAACTTAGCTACGGCTATGAGACAAAGACAATCTACTCTTATGGCTAAGCCAGCTAATTTTTCAAGGTTAGATAAAGTCTTATGAGAATCCTAGGGTTTGCCTAGTTTGTCACTGATTCAAACAAGTTTCATCATGATTACCATTTCTTGGTAGTGCTTGAAAACGCTACTTCTGACTCACAAGGTTTATATGAAATTTTAAGGGGAACCAGAGATTCTGGGTTCGATCCCCAGCGGAGTCACTAGAAATGTTAGGAATCTGTAATTTTAGCAGATTGGTGAGACTAAAACTGCAGAAGCAACATTATTTCAACCACTTTGGGATTCTAGGATCTAGCCCTCCTGAATCTAGAGAGGGATCTCTCCAATAAGTACAAAGATGGATTTGTCTTTGAAGTTTGGGGTAATGATATTAGGCTAGTTATGAAGGCCAAGGGTTTCTTTTGTTTTTGGATGGTTGAGCATGATTACTGTTTGAGGTGGAAATTCCTAAATGCAAAGAGTTTCAAAGGTGTGAAGTTGCAAGAAAATAGAACAAGCTTTGGCCAGGAAAGATAGATAATTGCAGGTTTTAGTCCATTGGGCTATGGAGTCATAATAGGGTTTAATTGGAACAGTAAGAGGCAAGAGTGGTCCATGGGGAAAGTCATCTATGTCTAAGGATCTCTCTGAAGATTGATTTATGGAATGAAATGATACAACAAGAAGGAAAATTAAACAGATGCAGAACAAAGAGCATCCCAGGATCTGGTAAGTACTTTTAAACTAGCCAGCCTTTGACAAACACTTAAGAAGAACATAAAAGCAAACTAGGATCTGGTAAGTACTTTTAAACTAGCCAGCCTTTGATACACTTTCAACAGAAAACATTTTAAAACAAAGGGAAACTTGAAGGCAACTGTTTGGAGTAGAAACTAGCGGGTCGGGCTCACCACAAATCCTCTCCTAGCTCTGCTTTACTTGGTTACTTTCAAGACAAACACAAAGATAACGCAGAATGGCCTAAGATCTGGTAAGTATTTCTAAACTAGCCAGCTTTTAACACATTCCAAGGGAAACATTCAGACAACCTTTGGGGATAAAACTAGGACCAGGGCACACCATATCTTCCATAGTTCATCTCTACTTAACTAACACTGAACATAACATTCAAGAATAATATTCAGCTAAGGCAATAAGACGAGGGAACGCCATCATTCCTATGCTTAAACTGAATTAAATCATTCCCAAGTAACAGAGATTGGAAGAAAACATTCAGATAAAGATTTTCAGTCAGAGAAGGTTACTGATATACAAGGTTACTGATATACAGTAGGTCCTAACTCTATGCATGCTGTTCTTTATAAAAGAAGATGAAACACAGTGAAAACAAAAAAAATGAAAAGTTACAGTGAGAAAAACATCACCGTCAACATAGACCAGGATCCCATAAATCAGCTTGTATTGATGCTCCAAACCAGTTACAGCTTTAAGTCCAATGGTTTAGTTTAGCAATCATCTACTCATCTCAGCCTAACTTATCTATCACAAGCAAAGCTCCAAGGGCCAGTGAACACTATTTACAATCAGAAGTTTAAGCTCAAATGTATTTCAAAGTTCTGCAACCAACCCCTCACTCATCTTCTACAGAAGTATATATAGAAGAATGAGGAGGTGAGATCTGATAAAAGATCTCTCAGGACAATTAATACAGAGTGATGACTTCTCGGCCTTTGAGGGGCTCGATGAAGAAGTTTACAGGTGTTTTATTGTATTAATTGATATACATTAAAGATTTTAAGCTCGGTGGGAGCTTTTGTTGACTTTTGAGGCTTTGTGTCATGTTGGAGTAACTTTGCAGATGTTTTTTGCATTAATTTCCTTGCAGAAGTAGCTCTCTGGCTGCGCTGAGGCGAATATCTTCGTTTGATCAATAACTTCGGCCTCTGTTTGAATGTTTTTAAGGCACATGTAGCTTTGTGGGAGCTGGGAGGAATCAATTCACCTCAGATGTGGCGGTGGAGGCCTTTCTGTCTGATAGATCTTTTGATTTACCTTTAATTATGTTTTAATTTTGGGGATTAGGCTTTTGATAATCAATCTTAGTCGTAATCCCTGCAAATCTGTCTTCAATCTTCTGTTCTGCTATGCTTTGTCTTCAAAACTGATACTCTTTTAATTGTGATTAAAATCACAGTGTATTGCTGATGTGCAGGCCGCGCAGGGCTCTTAAGGCATCAATGCCCATGAAGCACTGACGAAACGTGGATCTTGAACCCCGGGATCGGTTTTCTTTTGATAAATCAAGGGCGTGGGAATCGTCATTCCCAGCCCTCGGCATTTTCTTTCAACATAATGGAAAACCATTAATCCTAGAAAACACACAAAATATCAAGAAATCCTGCATTGTGGGTTTAAATGCTGCAGAGGATGTGGGGAGGAGTGTATCCATTGGATGGCGGCATCCAACGGTGGAGATAAGCCAAGAGAAGGTAAAAAGGAGAGCGGAGGGAAGAATAAGACGGAATGATCTGGGATCGTCCGATCTGTACACGTGGACGGTCCAGATCCAATCGGAGGATCGCAATCGGCGGAGAAACAATGTTAATGAGCTCGACAAAAAACTTGCGATGCGATTAAGCGCTGACCATCGATTTGCAGATCAGATCGACGGCGGAAAATGAATCGGAGGGGTTTTAAAAAGGCGGAGGAAGGGTTAATGATCGGAGCGAATTAGAGCCGTCGGATCTGAGGAAGGCGGGGAGGAAATCAACGGCTCTCGATTGATCGCGGGATGACCAATCGGGGGAAAAAATAAAACGCGTCCGATGAAACTTGTGATGCAATTGAGCACGGGCCGTTTGATCGGCTTACGATCAACGGTCGGGATTGTTTTTACTTACGCACCGGCGGAAAAATTTTAAAACATAGGAAAACCCAACATTTTAATATAAACAAAGGTTTTATGGTGGGTCGGGGCGGAAAATATATATAACATGGTTAGGCACCCGACTGCGGGGCCTTGGTCTATATGGAATGATAATAGGCCCAAGGCGTACACAATAAAGGGCCAATCGCAATCGGAGCTTCGGGCTCGGGCTTTTCAATCTACCCATTGGAATTTTGTGATGCGATTGGCGCCTCAGGACTTAAACTCTTGGTCCCGGGCGTAGGTTATATGGAATGGAAAGCGGCAGGGACGGGGTTTATATATATGGGACCCAATCGCATCGGAAATTTTGATGCGGGTCTTTCAATCAACCCATTTTGAATTTCCCCAATGCAATTGCGCTTCGGGTCTTTTTGATCTAACCATTTTTCATTTAAAAATCGTTGTATGGGTGCATTAGACCAAACTTTGGATAAGTGGGTTTTTTGTATTTAAAAAGGAAAAAATGGATCGGAGATGGATTTTCACAATGATTTAGCGCCTGATTGCGGGCCCACGGGTTGCATGGAAAAATAATATGATCGGGGGTTATGAAACAAAGGGCTAATCGCATCGGAGTTTGTCTACAACAAAAAGACTTGTGCTCGTTGTGTTTTTCCGATGCGATAAGAGCTTGGATGTCTAGCGCTTGGTTCTAGCGCTGGGGCACATGGAGGGGAAGTGGTTTAAGGCTTAGCCCAAGGGGGCTTAAGCCTTTATGGAAAAAATGGGTTTTTTATAGATTTTCAATGGTTTTTCAAAGGAATTTGAGGGTTTCGATAAGGCTAAAAAGTGAGTTATCAACCTTGTAAAAATGATTTTCATGAAGGGAAGAAGAGGGATCATGAAAATAGAGGAGTTTTATGGAGAAAATGGGGAGAAAAATGAAGGTTAGTTTTGAGTGGAGGGAGGGGAAAAATGATGATTTTGCAGCAGTATTTTCACTTATGGAAACAGCAGAAATTCTGAGTATAAAAAAGGGAACAGCAGTGAATATTTGGACAAATGAGAGGCATGAAGCCTTCAAGAGTCTTCAAGAGCCAACACTTTTTAGCAATAAAATTTGTTCCTTGAAGGCTCAAAAATTCTTACCACCTTTTGCTATAACAAATTTTATAGGTGGCTAACACCACCTATAAGAAACCACACCTCCACATTATGATTCTCATTGGGAATTTGGAAAATAGATATAGAAGAAGATGATGAATTAAATTCGTCACTATAACAAAGGAAAACTTTCCAAGAAGAAGAAAGGAAAGCACCTAAGAGAATAGAAGAAGGGGTGCTATAAGAACCACTTACATTATACCAATTTCCATAAGATCATTGGAAAAAAACATCCAAGAAGAAGAAGAAAATTCTCCTAGATGACAACCTACAAGACTCGATAAAATCATTAGAGTCTATTTTGAATTGTATGAATATTCTTTTTACATTATAAATGATTTAATTAGAATATAAACACATAATATAAGGAAATAAAAAAACTTAGGTGGAATATAAACACACAAACACAATTAAGGATCCCCCTAACCCATAAGATCTAAGGGAGTTCAAACATATGAAACAGTACACCTTTTTCACTTTATGTGTACCTCTCCTCTAAACAGGCAAAGTCGTAGTCTCTCTCTCTCTCTCTCTCTCTCTCTTTCTCTCTCTCTCTCTCTATATATATATATATATATATATAATCAAATTTTAACAAGATGAGCTCCAATGCAACTAGTCATTAATTTATTTTGGCATAGTGCACTTGTACTACACTTTTTCCTCTCTCATGTAAATCTAATGAGACAACTTTTAGTTAGATCATTATTTTTCATTACTTCAAATACATTTTTGAATGCATAAACAAATTTAGAGCCCTGAAAACCACTGGGGCACACAATCTATAAATATTTAACAATTTAAATATGTCATTTCAATATTTTTTGGTTGGATTTCAAATAGAAGTTATTAGAAAACATGCTCGAAAAAAAGAACAAAATCATAGAACATTTAAACTAATGTTCTTTATTTTTTTCTCGCTAAACACAAAAGTTCACGTGAAAAAGTAACAATATAATAATATGTAAGATGTTGTATTGTAATTCAAATAGCATCATGTCATTTGAATAAAAACAAAGAGTGAAAGTATTACTTTATATTTTGGAAATAAATAATGGTTTTTTGATAGTTACAAAATAGAAAAACAATAAAATCTTTATCAAATACAAATGACACAAAAATAAAATAATGAGAAGCATATGGTAAAAATAAATAAAAATTAAATATATATATATATATATATATATATATATTTCATGGGTTTTTATTCCTAAGCCTACCATTATTGAGAAAAGCCAACAAATTGATGGTTAAATTATTTTTCCTTTAATTAAATTGGATAAGTTTTCCTTCGTAGGGACTAATAAGTAAGAATGAACATTGTTTTCTTTTAAAGAAAGGTTCATATGTCAAATCAAAATCAAAATAAAGGTTGCATGGCAATAATTTTAAGAATTAACATGAGCGATACAATACAAGCAAGGTGGCAAAAATGCCTCAAACCATTCTATTGCACTTTTTATTGATCTTAGGATATGAAATTTCACTACATCAGTTTGATCTTCTAGATATAGATTTGACTGACAACTCATCGATGTATTGCCAGACCTCTAATTTGACGACATTTTGTTATGATAAAATACCACTAATTAATCTATTTCATACCAGTTATGTTGCATTTTAATCTCATTTTGATCAATAAACCACTTCCTATGGTATTTTGTTATTATTTTTTAATTTTTAAAATTTCATGAAAATGTGTGCATTGTAAATCTACCTTGGTCTAGGGTATGAAGGAGAATCAAGTACTCAGACAATTGAAGACAAAATACCTATCATCAATGCAACCAAATTAAATCAGTGGTAGCAATGGAAATTTTATAACAACCATTCAAACAACCACCGAGAAGAAGTGGAAAATCAACAACAACAAAGAAATGAAAAGGACAATAATACAACTCAACAACAACAATGGAAAATACATAACAACGATTTGAACAGACACATAGAATGAGTGAAACATCAATATAGAGTTTATCCGCCTCAAGGATAAAGTCATCGAGGATTCAGAAGTTCTACACAAGGGAAAAATAATCCCAGGTATCAAAGCTTCTTATATGGTCATTGTTTTTCTTGAAATATTTTTGGACATAAGGCAATAGATTGTAGTTGTTATGAAAGAATTCATAATATATTAAACAATAGCAGCAAGATAGCATATAAGATCTCAAAGAATGGAGTTTTGAGTAGCAACTCTATAATTTATGATAATAATTTCATAAAAAACACAATTATTTTTCCCCCTTCTTAGATATTGTTAAATGTTGCATATGTGACAATTATGGGCACAAAGAAGCTGAGTGTAAATATGGTAAGATCAAACCTCCCTCTCATAATGAGAAAAAAAAAGAAGGAACTCAGAAATTGAAAGAAAACTGGCATAAAGAAGTAGAAGAGTGTGGATTTTCACTATATTCTCGAGGTCAAGCAAACACATGGCATATAGAAAATGAGTATTTAATGCACATTAAAAGAGATAAAAATAATGCAAACAAAGCCACAAAACCGAGTCACAAAGGTAAAAGAATGAATCTCTTAAGAAGGCTCTCCTCACGTAACTTTGAAATTAATAAATCGATTAACTCCTATGAAGGTGATATTGAAGGATACAATTATGTTTCTCCCTTAATGGATCTCCCTAAAGGTTTCAAATTTGATAATCGTGGACTTCAGGCAAGCAGTTTTAGCAACAAACCAATTAGTCCTATGAAGTGAAACAAGTAAGAAGAAAGCACAAGGGTATGGAAAAATAAAGAATAAATAAAGGATAAATGCAATCTAGCTCTGTGTGTTGAAGATAAAGAGATCCAATGGTATATAGACTGTAAACGTTCAAATCACATGACAAGGTAAAAAGGTAAATTTATCTCTCTAAAGGATCTCAAAGGTGGTAGAGTAATTCATGAAAATGATACATTGGCCTGAATAATGGGAAAATGATTAATTGGCCTTGATAATGAAGAATTTAAGTCTAAAGAAGTCTTGTTAGTTGGAGGGTTAAAGAAAATAACTTGGAGAAAATGGAGCTCGGCGGCAAGCTTAGGGTTTCCTGTATCTGCATCTTGGTGTGCACAGGGCCTGTCGAGGAGGTGAAGTCCCTTGGTGGGCTACCTTGTGCAACGAACAAACAGCTTTTTGTGGCCCTCAGCCCACCTGCGTAGGATGGGTGCTCCCTTTGGAACTGGTTTCACTCTGCAATCTCGGTGGACGACCCTAGACACACCGACGACTATCTCAGCCTCAAACTCTGTAGCGGGGCGAGGGTTCATCACGTTTTCCAAATTCTAGGGGTTTCGCACAGCACTGGGCTCCTGTACCTAGCCCACAATGTATCAATTGGGATGACTGGTATCGGACCAGCGCCGACTGTTCTCTGCGGGGTTTGGCGGCTATCTCCTATGCCGATTACTGAGCTCTCTAATGGGCTTGGCGGTGGTGGTACACTCGACACTCCTGCTCCAGGATACAGATTGCTAGACACCCGCTGTTTTTCACCCATGCTACCAGAACAAGGGGAAAAAGGCTACCACAGAGCTACCTTAGAAATAGAAAACAATCTAAACTCTACCCCTTTCTAGATTTTCATAAAGCTCCGAAGGGGGAATAGTTGTTTAGTTTGGATTCAGGAAATTGATAGGGTTTCAATACTGAAGAAAATAATCAGGGTTGGCTCTGGCTACCCTTGTCATTATCAGTCATTAATTTATGGATGAAAATCCTTACAAGATCCATGTGTTATCAAGGCATACTCCATTGGTCCTAGATCTACCATCTACCTCAACCTTCAACTGAGGGGAGGCAAAGCAGATCAGAACAGACCCCATGGACCCACTAGAGGAGCCACTACTTCCAGACCAGAAACTCCAATAGGACCCTCATATAGGAACATTCTGCAAGGGAAAAACATAGCAACAACAACAACTGAACCAATAGAGAGTTTCCCCAAGCCATACATTGTGGAGCAACAAAGTTGAGTGCCTGAATTAAACATAGATGTTCCAGAGATAGACGAGCATCGATCCACTTATGAATCCCAAGCAATAATATGCAGATTCAATTGCTTTTGGCCTAAGCCTATGGATTTTTTTCATTGGATCTTCACCAACTGGACCATGGACTGTGAAATCCATCTATGTTTTAATGGCTTCTTCATAGTCAATTTCACAACATCAGAAGCTAGAGATACCATCTTGAGGGATGGATCGTGGTTCTGGGGCACTAACGAACTGTTCATCACTCCATGGTTCCCCGATTTTGATGCAAACACAATGGAAGTTACCAGAATGGTGGTTTGGGTCAGGCTATACAACCTCCCACTTCATTTTTGGCAAGAAGTGTACTAGCAGGCATTGGGAACATCCTTGGCAGATATATAAAAATAGATACTCAACGTATAGAGGAGTGCATCTTCACTTTCGCACGTATCTGTGTGGAAGTGGACCTTAGCAAAGGTATACTGGAGAGCGTTCATCTATTTCACAAACAACAAAGATGGACGCAAAATTTATATTATGAAAACACAGCATTCAAATGTAGAGTATGCATGAATACTGGACATTTACAAAACACATGCTCGGAGGCCAAAAGAGATAACAGAAAAAAGAAGAAGACAGGGAAGTTTGCCAAAGGATGGAAATTTCCATTAGATAACCCAGAGAAGGAGACAAATGAAGAAGAGGAAGCCCCCATCCTAAAAGAGAGCAAACAGACAACTACTCCACCAGGTGCACAAGAACAAGAAATGCAAGATTTATTTGGCATCACCACCACGGTATAGCCAAAAATGGATCCAGGAGCACCAGACAGTGGGGAAAATTAAATACAACACACATCAGATACATCGGACTTGGATAAGGACAATGGAGCATTCACAAAGGAAAATCAGCTCGCCCTTATATCAGCCACGCCAACACAAGGTGGTTGGCGAAAGGTTGAAAAGAAAAAAGGGAGAAAATCTTAGATTTTCTCTCCATGTACTATAGTTTTACTTGTAGCCTACTTGTTTTTTCATGATTGACAATTACTAGCACATGTAACATGTAATTTTTTTTTAATTAATAAAACCAGGACTTTTTCCTTGAAAAAAGTTGGATTTTTAGAGCGCAATATCCTAAGTATAAGTCAAATGGTTGATGACGAACATAGGGTCATATTTTTTTCTAAAGGTTGTAAAATAAGGGAAGAATAGTCTAGTAGGTTAGTAGAACAAACAGCGCATATGTCCTAAAGAAAGGTAAATCAAAGAATGTAGTAAGAGAGTGGTATCCCTTTCATCTTATGAGTAAAAGAAAATTGATTGACACCAACACCTCAAGTCACATAAAGAAAATAGAAATCATTAACGATGAGCTACAAAAGAGTAGTGGTGAGTTGAAAATACCACTCGAGATATATTAGGGATAGTAAGTAAAGTTCATTTGGTTAGAAAGAAATATGAACAAGTGAATTGAAAAAAAAAACTGAAAATCATTGAATCATGTAATCATGGAGGAAAGTGGAGCCATGGAGAGTGTGATGTGTAACCTATGCAATATTCTAATTGGCATGTGTGGCCATATTGAAGTGAAGCGGGCATAGCTAGAACCAATATAAGAGCATGTCACAAGACAATTTGGGTAGAATCAACATATTAATCTCGCACAAAGGATGATATTATTATCTGCAAAAAATCATGTTGTTGATTGTGTTATAGACTAAAGGAAGCCTAAGCGTAGGGGGAGAAGTTCCAAAAATAAAGTAATAGGAATAATGATGGTGCATGCAAAAACAATTGGTCACAACCTTGACAGGGCGGGCTTAGATGCAATGGAGACAAATCAAGCTAATATATAAGGGAACATCAGACAGGTCCACAAGAATATCTAACAAGAAAATGGAAATAAAGTAGATGTCAATTTTTTCCTAGGATAGTTGTATCTCAGGAAGTCAAAGAGATGAATAATGAATGATCTCATGGGGATTTTCAAGATCAGCAATAGCATACATGTAGGGGGGAGTTTATTTCTCAAGAAAACCATGAAATACAAAGCTCGCAAATTTCATATGTTTTGTCTTATTTCATGTGTATATTGGTCGATACAATTAGGTACACTAGTCATGAGTGAATATCTTCTCATGTTAAGTCAGGGGAATAATTTGGCTTTTGGAAAAACCAATAGTGTGCATTGGCTTAGCAGTACAACAATCAAAATATATCTTGATCAATTGGTATAAACAGGGCGAGCTCTTAATAATTGGGCCAACCATTAGGCAGTGGTATATTTGGCTTCTGGAGAAGCCTTAAGTGTGGATTTATACAATAATAAAATTAATTTATAAGGTAGCATAACAGAATATTTGAATCAATAGAAGGTGTCCAAGTTCAGGTGGAGCAGAATGAAAATTCAAGGACAGTGACATGGTAATATTGGATGAATAAAAATTGATTTCAGTCAAAGGGATATAATAATTAGCATATTGTTACATCCTTTTGTGGGGAGAATGGTCAATGAATGGGTATTACTCCATTTTCCATTGATGTGAAAGGGGGAGAGTGAGAAAAAATTGGAGACGTTAAATATGGAGAGTGATTAGCTATAAACATCAAAGGGAGAGAATGAGCATATAATAGAAGATTATTCAACATGAATTAGAGAAGTGTTTCCTAGTGTTGGTGTTTCCATCAATGATTAGCAATATTTCCTGGTGTTGCCTTCAATGCCAAAGGGGAATATTTTTGAGAAATTTTTTCCAATGATGTCAAATGTCTGATTCAAGGGGAACTTCTTAAGTGTGTTATCATTGATGTTTTATTGTGTGTTACTTCCTAGCTTGAGGTCATGGATGAAGGTAATATATTTGAAGGCGTTTTCTCTTTAGTTCCTTAAATCTAATGAGGAAATTAAGTGTTTAGTTAAATATCCCTCTCAAATACTTTGTCAATGGTATATGGCACTTGACCTAACTCCTAACGAATGAAGACAAAAATCAGATTGAATTTTTGCAATTCAAGAAAGTTCTTGCTGAACTTGGTTCTAACATGGGCACATACGACAATTCCTAGACCCTCGCCTTCGTTAAAATTTAGAAAGCAAGGGGGCCATGAAGTATGGTATTTTTTGTCTTATATGGTATGCCAACAGTATTTTCATGACATGATTGAGAGATGTAGGGGCATGTTAATTCGCATATGTGACCCCCCCCCCCCCCCTTCTTTGTTAAATGTGGTGTAGGCAGGGTGGGGTGGGGGGGCTAAATGAGGTTCATCTATCGAGCTCTTTAAAAACACTTGGTGCACCTTTGGAAAGTTATTTTTGGTTAATGTTGAGCGACAAGTGGTAAGGTGGAAATCTCCTTGTCACAAAGAATTGACAAGTAGTACCCAAGCACTTATTGGACTACCCAGTACAAATTTGTGTCCACACAATGAAACTGGTAGTGAGCAATGATTATAAATCCCTTTATCACATCGTTTAGTCATAAGGTTCCTAGGATAGATGCAAAAGGGCTTATCAGATAGCCAAGTGAGATCTCCAATACACATAACACTATGATGAGCAGTGAGTAGTGCCCAACACACATGGAAGGCCGAGTTGTTCCTCCATGTAGGTATTAGGTCATAGTCCAATTAGCACTGACATGGAAGGTGATTCAACAATATGACATGGCAACTAACACATGGACATACAAAATGGTGACATGTTTCACTCGTATTTGGTGTTTTTGGGTGGCCAAATGGGCCAGTTATAGGTGACACATGGCATGACCTAGAGGATGGCATTTGGAACGATGTCATCACCATGATGATAACATGATGTAAGAAATATGTGGCAAAGTAGGCATGACAGGGATTAGATGATGACGTGGAAACACATCATTGTGACACATGTCAGGTCGAAATGGCACTTTTGGCCATCCAAGTGAACATTTGGCTAGTGACATGTGGCATGTAGCCTGAAAATACATGTGGTAGAAGGACATGTGGCAACTCCTAATTGGCCAAAACAGTTAATGTGGCAAGAAAAATTGTAGGTGATGCGGACATGGTGAGTTCTATATCGGGATACCAAGGTACCAGGCACTCGAAGTGAAATTTATTTTGTAAAATTATGAAGCTTGTATCTAGTTTGATGTAGCAGGTGTGACATTGTAGTGATGAGGTAGTAGAAGTGACACATGGAAAATAGATATTGGCCCACTTTGGAATGAATTGCTAGAACCTGAGTTCTTTGGATTTGCGTAAAGTTCACCTTTGGTGAGGTTTCCCTATGTATTTTGATTTGGCCAAAATAGACCAAACAACAGCTTTGAAGGTCCAAAATGAAAAAGTTTCAATGTCACAGGAAATTATCGAAAACAATAGTCGTCACAAGATCATCCATCAAATGAAAGCATCAAAGTATCAAGGTACCTTGATAGCATCAAAGTATCGAGGTACCATGATCATTTGATAAATGACAACATCGAAATATTGAGGTATCGTGAAAGCTACAAATCAACACAGTTCAGTGTGGCAAGGTCCGAAGTGACATGAAAAGGGTACCAACATGGTAATATAGGTAATAGTTCTTATTTTTCAAGGTTCCAAATTTAAGGAAAACATCCTGGCATCTAATTATCTAGGGGTAAACATAGTGTGTCGGCTAAGGAAGGTTCAAACTCCAAAAACATTGTAAAGGTTGTTTAAGCCCAAGGTCACAGCACTTGGTCATGAGATGTTGAGTGATAGAGCCCAAGAGCATCAATCTTGAGACTTTGGTATCAAAACAATGGCACATCATTTTTATCAAGAAAATATGATCTACTGATGCCTGATATGACTTAGCCAACTGTTAGCAATCTGTAATCAGCAAGATTGGCAAAGTCCGATCACAGAAACAACATCGTTTCAACCACTTTGGGATTCTAGGATCTAGCCCTCCTGAATCCGAAGAGGGATCTCTCCAATAAGTACAAAGATGGATTTGTCTTTGAAGTTTGGGGTAATGATATTAGGCTAGTTATGAAGGCCAAGGGTTTTGTTTTTTTTTTGGATGGTTGAGCATGATTACTGTTTGAGGTGGAAAGTCCTAAATGCAAAGAGTTTCAAAGGTGAGAAGTTGCAGGCAATGAGAGTAAGCTTCGACCAAAAAGATAGATAATTGCAGGTTTTAGTCCATTGGGCTATGGAGTCATAATAGGGTTTAATCAGAATAGCAAGAGGCAAGAGTGGTCCATGGGGCAAGTCATCTATGTCTAAGGATCTCTTTGAAGTTTGATTTATGAAATAAAATGGTACAATAAGAAGGGGAAATAAACAGATGCAGAACAAGAGCAGCCCAAGATCTGGTAAGTACTTTTAAACTAGCCAGCCTTTGACATAGACTCAAGAAATACATGAAAGTAAACTAGGATCTGGTAAGTACTTTGAAACTAGCCAGCCTTTGATATACTTTCAATAGAAAACACTCTAAAACAAAGGGAAAATTGAAGGCAACTTTTGGAGTAGAAACTAGTGGGCCGGGCTCACCACAAATCCTCTCCTAGCTCTGCTTTACTTGGTTACTTTCAAGACAAACACAAAGATAACACAGAATGGCCTAAGATCTGGTAAGTACTTCTAAACTAGCCAGCTTTTAACACATTCCAAGGGAAACATTCATACAGTTATGGAGATAAAACTGGGACCAGGGCTTACCATATCTTCCTCAGTTCATCTTCACTAAACATATACTGAAAATAAAATTTAAGAATAACATTCAGCTAAGACAATAAGACGAGGGAACGCCAGCATTCCTATGCTTGAACTGAATCAAATCATTCCTAAATAACACAGTTTAGAAGAAAACATTCAGATAAAGATTTTCAGTCAGAGAAGGTTATTGATGTATAGTAGGTCCTAACTCTATGCATGTTGTTCTTTATAAGAGAAAATGGAACACAGTGAAAACAGAAACAAAATGACAAGTTACAATGAGAAAAACATCACCATCAACATAGACCAGGATCCCATAAATCAGCTTGTATGGATGCTCCAAACTAGTTACAGCTTTAAGTCCAGTGCTTTAGTTTAGCAACCATCTATACATCTCAACCTAATCTATCTATCACCAGCAGAGCTCCAAGATCCATTGAATACTATTTACAATTAGAAGTTTCCAGCTCGATTACATTACAATGTTTAGAAACCTTGTCAACCAACAATTTCTCATCTTCTACAGAAGTATTTATAGAAGAATGAGGAGGTGAGATCCGATAAAATATCTCCCAAGATAATTAATACAGTCTTAATGGCTCCTCGGCCTTTGAGGGGCTCGATGAAGAAGTTTACAGATGTTCTGTTTGTATTAATTGTTTTACACTTAAGATTAAGCTCGGTGGGAGCTTTTGTTGACTTTTGAGGCTCTGTGTCATGTTGGAGTAACTCTGCAGATATTTTTTGCATTAAGTTCGTTGCAGAAGTAACTCTCTGGCTGCGCTGAGGCGAATATCTTCGTTTGATCAATAAAATCGGCCTCTGTTTGGTCCTTTGAGGCACAGGTGGCACTTATGGTAGTTGGGAGGAATCAATTCGCCTCAAATGTGGCGGTGGAGGCCTTTCTGTCTGTAAAACACTTATGATTTTCTTTTAACTGTGTTTTAATTTGGGAAATTAGGCTTTTGATAATCATTCTTAGCCATAATTCCCAAATCTGTCTTCAATCTTTTGTTCTGCTGCACTCAGTCTTCAACACTGATACTCTTTAACTCGTGGTTTAATATCACAGTGTCTTGTTAATGTGCAGGCCGCGCAGGGCTCTTATGGCATCACTGCCTCATGAAGCAATGACGAGACATGGAGTGGAGCCCCGTGCATGGTTCCCTTTGATAAATCAAAGGCACGGGAAAACGTCTTTCTCGGCCCTCGGCTTTTCTTCATTTATAATGGAAAAACCATTGAAACACCTGCAAAAGACAAAAACAATTAAGAGATCCTGCATTTTTGGAAAAACTACTTCAGAAGGCGTGGGAGGAGCGTGGCCGTTGGATGACAACATCCAACGGTGGGAATCTTTTAGCGGAGGTCAAAGGGAGAGCCAGGGAAAGAATAAGTCAGATCCGTCGATCTATGAGTAATCAAGAAGATCAACGGTCGGGATAGGCGGCGGAATAATAATGTGAAGGATTCACATTATTTGGATTTAACAAGAAAATGCAAAAATCCAAGGTTTAAACCTTTGGCGAGGGTGGAGGGCGATAAAGAAATGCGGGAAGGATCAGGGATCGTCCGATCTGGACACGTGGACGGTCTAGATCCAATCGGAGGATCGAAATCGGCGGGAGGAGAAGAAAGGTGCGATGAAAATTACCGATGCAATGGCGCGATCGAGAGGGCCAATGCGCTTGAGCGATGACCGTTGATTTGAGGATCATATCAACAGCGGGGAGCGAATCGGAGGGATGACCGATTGGGGGAACCAACAAAATGCGTGCGATGAAACTTTGCGATACGATCGAGCACTATCCATCGATCAGCAGATCAGATCGACGACGAAGAGCGAATCGGAGGGATGGTCGATCGGGGGGACAAATCAAATACATGCGATTGAAACTTGCGATGCGATGTTGCACGAGCCATTGGATCGGCCTTAGATCGACGGTCAATATCATTTCAACTTGCACCGGCGGAAACCTTTATACTTCACGAAAAACCCAATTTCTTAATAAAACAAAGGTTTTGGTGGATCGGGGCAGAAAAAATATATATATGAAAAGGCGCCCGTTTGCGGGGCCATGGATCTATGGACTATGATGGGCCCGAGGCTTATGTATATATGGGCCAATCAGGATCGGGCCTTCAGGCTTGGGCTTTTCAATCAACCCATTCAAAACTTTCGATGCGATTTGCACGATCGGGTCTTTTTAATCTACCCATTTTCTATTTAGCACGTGATTTTGGCACATTAGATCAAAACTTTGGAAAACGGGGTTTTTGTATTTACAAAGGAAAAAGGGATCGGGAATGGATTTTTTCAATGTTTTTTAATGGATTTGAGGGTTTCGATATAGTTTAAAAAATGAGTTTTAAACTATGTAAAAATGATTTTCATGAATGGAAGAAGGGAACTCATGAAAAATAGAGGAATTTAATGGAGAAAAAGGGGAGCAAATGAAGGTTAGTTTTGACTGGAGGAAGGGGAAAATGATGATTTTTTGCAGCAGTCTTTTCTTTTATGGAAATAGCAGAAATTCTGAGTATAAAATGGAAACAGCAGTGAAGATTTGGACAAAGGCATGAGGCCTTCAAGAGTCTTCAAGAGCCAACACTTTTTAGCAATAAAATTTGTTCCTTGAAGGCTCAACAAGTCTTAGCCACCATTTGCTATAAAAAATTTTATAGGTGGCTAACACCAACAATTATAGAACATGGTTGTGAGGAAAGGTGTTAAATAGAAATTGTTAAATCACTTTCGTGTCATATTTAAACATGAATTATATGTCAAATATCTTGTGCATGTATGATTCGAGCTAAGAGAAGATGCAGGAATGACGGTAAGAAGGTGTGAATGTAGACCGGGGGAGTGAAGGAGTTGTTGGGAGAGTGCATGCACGTAAAACTAAGTGACTCAATCAACTGTTGATACCATGGATTTATGCCCATTGTAATTAAAGGACAAAACCTATATAAGAATATGTGAACAATACAAGATACTTAGTTATCCTGATGAGAAATTGAGGTTGAGCCTATTTTGTGCACACTAGAACGGAAATGAAAATATTTGGCGCATATTTATAGGGCCAAGTTTGTTTTCTTTGTGATAGTGTTGAGTTTGTTTGTTTGTGATAGGTCCAAATTCATTTTGTATTTATTTCAATGTGATTGCGTTGTATTCGCACTATCTTTGAAGAAGATACTATAGGAGGAATGAAGGTTGAAGAAGATTTTTAGCTTATGCTGGGAGTTTTTATCTATAATTTAATGGATATGTTTAGCCTATTCCTTTAACGATTATAATTTAACAGTTATAATTTAACGACGTTCTCTATATATAAGGGTCTAGCACTCTTCACGTCATCATTTAAGCTTCAAGTCCCTAAAGATGGGTGAATTTTTCACTTGAAACGTCGAGAAAATCCATAAACACAACACACAATGCTCTAGAAGTCTTCATCAACAATAATTATTGTTTGTTATAATAGAGTTTTCATTGTAATTGGTTGTTGTTATGATTGTCTGTGTATATAATGATAAGCCTATTGATGGATTTTACTAACATAATATGCTTATGTATGTCATATGAATCAAAATAAGGGTATTGCTACAGAGATCAAAGTTGAATAGAAAAAGATTCCAATAAGTTAAGGATCATTATATTACAAAGATACATGAAGTTGCATGTGTTGCGGGATAGGTGTTGCAAAATATTATTTTAGAGATCAAACTTAATGTTGCAGACTACCAAAGAAGTATATTATGTATTAGACATTGAAGTATTTCCCTTGATGAATTATGGATCCATTCTGAAAATTTTATGGAATGGAGGTCCATAGTGTAACTATTGGGGGTTGGTGACTCTAATAGGTTGGTGCATGAAAAACAAAATTAAGAGGTTGGTGCCTCAAGCAAGTTGGTTCCTACATATAGGTGGTTGGTGCCTCCTTCAGATTTTTTTCCTATAAAAATTAGGGAGTGGGTGCTTCCTTTAGATTGGTGCCTATAAAATATAAGGGAGTTAGTGCTTCCTTAGGGTTGGATCATGTAAGATCAGGTATTAGGTGCTTCCTTCATGTGGGTGCTTGTAAATTTATGGGATGGGTGTCTCCTTCTGGATAGAGCCAGAAAAGATAATGTAATAGTGGGTTGCAACATCCAACAGTATTCAGACATAATTTTTATGGTCTTCTCCCTTTATGGTTTTCGATGTATGTCTAGTGTTTATATGTTTTGTTTATATGGTTCATTGATAAATGAATTGTAATATTAGATATGGTTAACAATTGTTAAAATTGGCCATAATATTGATTCACACCTCCTCCCCCCTCTCAATATTACCCTGGTCTCTAATAGGATTTCCAATGATCAATTTTCTCGAGATAGTATAATGATTTCATGATTAACATCATATATTGACAGGAAAAAGAAAAAAAGAAAAAAAAATTCATGTTGAGATTCTTGTGCATGATTTTGATTCTCGACACCAATATCTTGATCCATTTCACCTTCAAACAATATGGACATAGCATGTGTGTTGTTCTTAAATTCTAAAGGATATGCATATTTTTCTAAAAGCTTAGTTGTGTAGGGTGGATCATTAATAATAACAACATAAATCCATCTTCAGTTCAGATTTATCATGCACTAAGAGGGGTCGAATCAAGGTGCAAACCTTTCCTTAAGTTTTCTCAAATTAAAGTAATAAAAGAAAATCACTTCAAGGGACTTTATTCTTCTCAATGCATAATATATCCACAGTTAAGATGGTCATTATAATACCGTATTAGACTTTTATACATCATATTACATTAAAAATGGTGATCATTCCACCACTCTAATTGACATGTACACACCATAACCACTCATTGTTCACCACCTTTGCTTCATGCATGCAATCAACCATAAATTTTCTCCATGTCCCTCAATATAATAGATTCAATATTTCACGTCCAATGTCTCATTTGGGAGGTCGAGGAGGAAATTTACTTAGAATGCCTTTTTAGTTGCACCCCATTCTCAAAACTTGCAAACTTTTCTATTATGTGGGCTCAATTCCTGAAAGCCAATAAGCAAAGAAATATGTGAGCCTTACTCAATTTTCATTTGAAATATGTTGTAGCGACGTACAAGAATGAAATAACAATAAAAAATTACAATTTATGGTCATTTCTATAGAATCTTTAATCTTTTGTCGATTTCGAAGGCCCCATCATTATGTTGTAGTTAAGAAAATATCTCACCTTCTTTGATCCCTATATATTCTTACATATTAGTTGCACCCAAGACATACCCCTTATAATTAAGGAATTCACTTGAGGAAATCTCGTAAGGGTATTCTTGATCAAACCAACCCTACCTGTAAGGATCAATTCAAAGGGTCGACTATCACAGGATAAGTAGTTAAGGTAAAATAGATAACATTTCCTTATAAAATGGTTGTGTTTGGGTCTTCATTGTTGGACTACATTTTTTATTAGCCTTAAGTTGTTTAAGACTTCTCTAGATAGGAAAATATTTCTTTGCACTGAGAGCTAGTGAAGGCACCTTGTATCATAACTATCCATCATCATTATCATCATTCATGTTTGGATTTCACTTTTGCATAGGCTTAACCTCCACCTTGTAAGTTTTAAGCCTCTACAATTAACAGTTGCAAATAGATTCTTAATAAAACAGAATATATATATATATATATATATATATACCAATTAATAGGTGCAAATAGATTCTTAATAAAACAATATATATATATATACATACAGACACACACATGCACATATGTGTGTGTGTGTGTGTACACATAAATATATATACATACCTAGATATATATACATACATATATACATACATAAATATACATACTTAGATATATATACATATATATATCCCACGACATCTATAAAACACCAATATATATATATAACACCAATCCATTTACTGTGGATAACAATACAACCATAGTTCCTTAATAAAAAGTACAAAACCATGGAATAAACTGCCATGCACCATAAAACTACTAAAAGAGAAAATAATGTGTTGAAAACCACACAAAAATGGATGCAAAAAAGTGCCCAAAAAAATTTCACGGACATTAACCCTAGACCCTCCCTATGACCTCCCCATTATGCCTAATGTAACTTACAATGCAAGAAGGTAGTCATACAAAGAATATAAAAAATACCCAACATATCATCCTTTGTTTGTTGCCATAATTCTTCTTATTATTTTATGTTGTAAACATTAGACTTGGGCCTTGGTAAGAGGTTTTTGGACTTTCACTTTTAGATTGATTTTATTCCTTCCTTGAGTCAACCTCTTATTATCAAACCTCCTTGACAAAAGAGAAACCAGTGAATAAAAATCTACACAGAGCTGAGGATAATAGCAATAAAGAGACCCAATTTAGTGGATACAATGGTCATACCTTTAATTCACTGTGAATCCATCATATATTATTGAATTAAAGGTCCTACAACTAAGGAATCTCCTTGCTTCACTAGTTGGGTAATAATACCACTCTTATTAATAGCAGTATCAAGGGATTTTGCAAGTAGAATTTATTTTCTCATGCCCTCTTACCTGAAAATGGGTTGGATAACTTTTTATGCTTTTCAAGAACCTCCCACTCAGTTAAACAAATGAAAGATCTAGCTTGTACTTGACTTTTGTGGAAATTTTTACTTGAAACAAGTGTATGTTTTTTAACTGTTTAAGTGCTTTAAGTCAATTTGTTTTCACTGAAATTAAACATGTACAAAATCCATATAATGAATCAAATAAAAATCAACACATAACAGCAAATTTAATCTAGGAGTTCACCCGAATATCGTGGGCTACGTCTCCTTGAGCTCTTGTCATCTTGACTTGGCTCTTTGGGATTATGGTGAATTTATTTTTACAAGTTATAAAATTTAACTCCAATGGTTACTAAACTGAACCAATGGGTTTATAATACCATCTATATCCCTGTCATGGTTGTCATCACTTTGAAAATATATCTAGGCTCCCTTAGACTTTATTCCTTCTGTTGGTTCTCTTGAGCTACACTGAGCTTCTCTATGGCACTAACTCCTTCATAATTATTATTCTATCCCTGAAACCTTATCTATTGTCTCAGCACATATCATACCTCCAGAATGGACTGATCATTTGCTCAAAATGAGCATTGCATCCCGAATATAGGCCTCCCTCCACAGTTGGCCCTGGGCTGCCCAAAACTTTCCTGTGGCTCTTAGACCTTAAAAAGTTTTCAAATGGATCTGAAAAGTCCTTCAATGGATTCATAATTCCAAAAATAGTTAGAATAGACTATTGGTTCACTGAAAATGACCTCTGCCTACTCTGGTTTCGCCTCCAACACCTGGTGGCACCCCTTCGTTCTAGGGTCAAGGAAAACTTCTATGTGGGTTATTTACCTCTAGAAGTCCTCAAAAGCTTTTGAAAACTCATCCAATAGATTCATAATGTTGATTACAGTCAAAAATGACTATTGGTTTGCTGCATAAGGTCTCTAACTGCCCTGGCTAGGCCCCGAACTGTTGCTGGCACTTACTGGCCCAGGTGGCCCCTAGAACTTCACTGAAGCATCTAGGCTTTCAAAAGTTCTCTATAGGTTCATAAAACCACACCATTAGTTCCAGAACATATTAAACATCCAAAATTGACTATTGGATTTCTGAATAAGGCCTTTAGCTCCCCTGGTTAGGCGTCAAACTACTGCTAGCCCTTGTTGGCCCTGGTGGCCCCTAGAACTTCTCTGAAGAAAAAACCTGCTCAAAATTCCTCTGATGGATCTGCAACCCTCACCACTGGAATGTCTGATATAGTCAAAATTTACTATTGGCCCTCAAAAATTGGTTGAAGCTAGCTCCAGATAGAGCCTAAACTCATGTTTCTCAATGACCCCTAAAAATCCTCCACTAAAAGTGGAGGAACTACACTTAACTGCAGTTCAAATAGGAAAATTCCAAAAATTTGGTGGCGTACCAAATATTCCACCAGTTTAAAAACTGTGGCATTAAATTTTTTAAAACGTCGCATGTGACAGCTCCAAAGGTTTCAGCGAGTTTAGCGTTAACCAAAAATTGTAACCGGCCTTTAACCCATAACTATCATCATATGTGACAGGTTTCATTGAATTCAAATCCTTTGGTGGTTATTTTTGGGGCTTAAGCCCATGGGCTTGGCGCGACGACCATATGGGGGAGGAGCTGGCCCTCGGTGCTGGCCCCTCTCCAAACCCCAAATGTGAAAACCATAAAGTTTAAATATATGTCGAGTTCTTGTATTGTTAAGAATTATTAGTAGGGCGAATGGTAACGCGCAGGCCTGGTGGACACGAGGTCCAAGGTTCGACCCCCGGCCACCCCAAAAAAATTTTCTACACAGTCCCAAGGACACGTGGCGACCTCAGGGCTAGCCACATGTCGCCCTGTAATTGGCTGAAAATCAAAAATTCAACCCACTGTCCAACGACAATCTGCCACTTGGCATGACCTGATTAGTCTGAATGGAATATTCTGGGGAATATTTTGAGGAATATTCCCACGAATATTCTCTTTTTTAATTTCCCAAAATTCCAATCAAACCTGGTCAAAGTCCAAAAATTGGAGTTTACTGGACTTTTCAAACTGCGATAACTTCTTCATATGGTGTCGGTTTTTCGAACCATTCACGGCACCGGAATCAGGAAGATGAGATATATCTAGTCACTCAGGTTCGACACACTTCTGAACACTTTGAATTTTGAGCTATCACTTAGGTCCATGATCCAGTTCTGATCACACCTCCCCATTAGGAATATTTTGGACCCTAAAAGACTGATATACTGATATGTACAGTACATGAGAGTACAACTCCCTCTTCTTTTCAACCTCCATACACTTGCCTTGCATGGCTAGTGCCTTTGAACAACAACTCGAATGTAGTCAACACTTTCCTTCTTGAATACTCTTGTCCTCCTCTCAAGAATTGTCTTCCTTGAAATCGCTCAAAAATTTCTGGCCAGAAATTTACAAAAGGTAGTTGAACATCATGTCCTTGATCATTGATCCAAGGTGGCTCAAACAAACGTGAGATTACAACAAAAAACATGCATACATAACTGAAATTTGCATATGTACAAATGAATGTATGTCTTACAGTTTCAAGAAGTCAAACCACTTTTACCAAGCCACTTCCACAGCGACTTTTGCTACTGAAAATATTCTTCATGTTGAGATTGCAACAAGATGATGAGCTTAGTGGAAAGAAGTCGCCTTCACTAAGTGGGCCCATAGGCTACTTTTGGCGCAAAGTCTATTTTTAGACTATGTCTATTTTTAGACATGTCGATCATGATTCTATGAGTTACAGGATGCTATTTTTGGATGGTTGGTCAAGTTGGAAAAAGAGATGGACTTCTATTTTTAGACATATTGGGCAGAATCTATTTTTAGATTTCTAGTCTAAAAATAGATATGTCGAATATTATTAGCTCTTAATAATATTTGGACTATAAACATTATCTTATCCTCTTGGAGCACTTCAATTAAGTGCACAAATGTGGCACAGGAGCTGACAGAAGGAATTACGCTATTCCTGAGGTTTAAGTGGAGCTATTGCATGGATCTTTAGTTAGAACTCATGTGACAGAGTTTGGTGGAGTTATTGAGCTAGTTGATGGAGTTGTGTTCAGTTTAACTGAGTTAAACATAGTTGAGCTAGTTGTATCTAGTCTAACTGATTGATACACTAGTGAGAGTGGTGTGAATCAATTATTAATTAATTCACTAATTATTAACTCATTAATCAACTAAAGAATGCATCAGTTAACTACAGTGCATGGACAGTTTCAGTGGAGACCAGTAAAGAGGTAGGTGAAAGAGCAGTGTGACTATCAGTTGTGACTATATTGTTGCATGATTTGCAACACATGGTGATTTGAGAAGCCAATGAGGATTGCGCAGTCAAGGCTGGACCAATTCGAGTTCATTTAGAGCCATTCTTCAGCAGTGATTGCTCAATAGAGGCAGGCTATCAGGTGGCAGAGATTGGAGCATGAGATTTGCTAGATCGGGGCTTGATTAGTGTGTAGCAATTGGAGATTATACTGAGATATTGTGAGGAGATTTGTATAATGATTGTTACATGATCTCTATGACATATAATATACAGATAGTTGGGGGTTTTCAGCTTTAAGATTTCCCATAAAATATTGTGTTCATATGTGTGATTGTTTATGGTTTTAATGTGCGCATGCGATTGTTTTTATTTCCGCAATTAATGATCAATGGTAGATGAGATTCTGTATTGTGCATGAAGTTAAAATAGTGTGTGATCAGGAGAATCTCAATGAATAATATATCAGTTATTCAAATTTCTACACTTCATGTGAAAAATTTGTTCTCACATCAATGATGGAATCTTTGGTTCCACTTTCGCCAGTCTTTCTGTCCTCTTTCCTCAAATGCTTGGGAGGATTAGTTATATGCAATGTCCAACAATAGGAAAAAACATGTCCCCTCTTCTGGAAATGTGTGCAAGTCTTATGCACCTTCTTTCCAAGTTTCCTTTGCCTCAACTGTTTCCTGTATACCTTCATCCTCTTCCATCATCTCGAAACATCATGGTTAAACATACCACAATATGCATAGAAACTCTTTCTTCCATTTAAGCATGCAGAATCGTCATGCCTTGCAGAAACATAATCAACTTGACTATGGGAAGAATTATACCTCAAATTCTGCTTTGCATGTCTATTTTTTTTACCTTCATGAGGAGATGAACTTATAGAAGTTCCAGCTTTCTCTTAAAGACTAACATCAGTGTTCATGTCTTGAAAACTATCTGAACTCTCATGCTCGCCATAAGCTGCATGTCTACAATATTCTTACTACAACATAGGATTCAAACAATGGCAAACAACTTCAAAACAAACTTGACATGTTTGTGGTTTAGCACTTGCGACAAAAGTTCTTTTTGAAGTTTTCTCACATGCTTTCATGGCTTTGGAGTCTTCGCCATAAGATTGAAGACAACCAAAACCAAATTTCTTAGGTCTTTCCTCAACCAAAATAGGATCAATCATGCCTTGTGCATGCTTGCCTAAATCCTTACCTTAATATCCAATTTTAAACATTAACTTGGACCCTATACCTCTAGTGTGCTTTTCAAATGAACCAACACATCTTTCTGAAGAGGAAACTAAAGACAAATTAGAGTGAATTACCTCTGCTTCATGCATGTTCTTGGTCAATACCTCTTGGGCTTTATGGAGTTGCATCTCCATCTCATGCATTCTTTGAAGAATTTCTTCCTTCTCTTGCTTCATAGCAACCAATTGCTCATGAATTCTAGTGCTTTCTCTTCTATTTTCAAACAGAATTTGCACCATGTCCTTCAAGATGTAGAAGTCTCGCTTCATGTATTCATCGAAGAATATTATGAAGGAGGAGGATTTTGAAACCTCACTTGAAGAAGTTGTCATCTTATGTGAAAGAAAAAAATTACTTCAAAAAAATTCACAAAGCTTTCAAAAACTATTGACAAATCTTCTGAACAAAATGTATGTAGAGTCAAGCTCTTCTTCAAGCAGTCTTTTGCAAACAAACCCTCTTGTGCTTCAAGGGTTGCCTATGCAGGTCCTTTGGGTAAGGAAGATGCATTCATTCATTTCTTCTTCTTTTCCTCTTCTGGACTTAGCTAACAGTAGCTTTCCCTTCACCTCTAGCAAACTCAAGCAATAGCCAGTTTGTGAACAGTCAAATTCCTTGCACTGTTTAAACACCTTTCAAGTCAAACAAGCAAGCTATTGCTTTGTCAATCAAGAAAAACCTGGCTCTGATACCAACCTGATCTGAAAATGGGTTGGATAACTTATTATGATTTTAAAGAACCTCCCACTCAGTGAAACAAATGAAATATCTAGCTTGTACTTGACTTTTGCAGAAATTTTTACTTGAAACAGGTGTATGTTTCTTAATTGATTTAGTGCTTTAATTCCATTTGTTTTTTCTAAAATTAAACATTTACAACAGCCATATAATGCAGCTAATAAGCATCAACACATAACAGAAAAATTAATCTAGGAGTTCACCCGAATATTGTGGGCTACATCTCCTTGAGCTCTTGTCATCTTGACTTGGCTCTTTGGGATTATGGCGAATTTATTTTAAAAGTTATAAAACTTAACTCCAATGGTTACTGAACTGAACCAATGGGTTTATAATACCATCTATATCCCTGTCATGGTTGTCATCACTCGGAAAACAGATCTAGGCTCCCTCAGACTTGATTCCTTCTGTCGGTGCTCTTGAGCTACACTAATGTTCTCTATCCTTGAAACCTCACCTACTATCTCAACACATATCAGACCTCCAAAATTCACTGATTATTTGCTCAAAATGAGCACTGCATCCCCAATCTAGGCCTCCCTCCACGGTTGGCCCAGGGCTTCCCAAAACTTCCCTGTGGATATTCGACCTTCAAAAGTCTTCAAATGGATCTGAAAATCCCTTCAATGGATTTAGAATGCCAAAAAACATCATAATAGACTATTGTTTCACTAAAAATGGCCTCCAGCTACTCCAGTTTTGCCTCTAACACCTGGTGGCACCCCGTGGTAGGAAAAAGTCTTTGTGGGTTATTGACCTCTAGAAGTACTCAAAAGCTTCTAAAAACTCCTCTAATGGATTCAGAATTCTCATTACAGTCAGAAATGACTATTGGTTTGCTGCATAAGGTCTCTAGCTGCCCTGGCTAGACCCCGAACTGCTACTGGAACTTGTTGGCCATTGTGGCCCCTGGAACTTCATTTAAGCATCTCGGCTTTCAAAATTCATCTACAGGATCTTAAAACCACACCATTAGTTCAATAACATCTGAAACATCCAAAATTGACTATTGTATTTCTGAATAATGCCTCTAGCTCCCTTAGCTAGGCCTCAAACTGTTGTTGGATCCAGGTGGCCCTAATGGCCCCTAGAACTTGTCTGAAGAAAAACCCTCCTCAAAAGTCCTCTGATGACTCTAAAACCCTCACCAATGAGTCTGGAATGTTTGAAATAGTTGAAATTGACTATTTTCCCTCAAAAATTGGTTGAATCTAGCTCCAGATAGAGCCTAAAGTCATTTTTTCGAATGACCTCTAAAAATCCTCCACTAAAAGTGGAGGAACTACACTTAACTGCAGTTAAAATAGGAAAATTCTAACAAAAAATTGGCACGCAAAATATCCCACTAGTTTAAAAACCGTGGCATTAAATTTTTTAAACCGTCGCATGTGATAGCTCTGAAGGTTTAGGCGGGTTTTTGGGCTAGAGGTTTAGTGTTAACCAAAAATTGTAATTGCATCTCTAAACCATAATTGTCGGCATATGTGACAGGTTTCATTGAATTCATACCCGTCAGCGGTTATTGTTGGGGCTTAAGCCTATGGGCTTGGAGCGACAACCATATGGGGGAGGGGTTGGCCCTCGGGGCTGGCCCCTCTCCAAACCCCAAACGTGAAAACCATAAAGTTTAAATATATGATGAGTTCTTGTATTGTTAAGAACTATTAGCAGGGAGAATGGTAATGCATGGGCCTAGTTGGCACAAGGTCTAGGTTTCGACCCCCGGATGCCCCAACAAATTTTTATACACGCTCCTGGGGACACGTGGCGACGTCAGGGCTAGCCACATGTCGCCCTATAATTGGCTAAAAATCAAAAGTCAACCCACTATCCAATAACAATCCACCACCTAGCATGACCTGATTAGTCCGAATAGAATATTTTGGGGAATATTTTGAGGAATATTCTCTTTTTAATTTTCCCAAAATTACAATCAAACCTGGTCAAATTCCAAAAATTACAGTTTACTGGACTTTTCAAACTGCGACAACTTCTTCATACGGTGTCGATTTTTTGAACCGTTCACAGCGCCGGAATTAGGAAGACGAGATCTATCAATTCGCTCAGGTTTGACACACTAGTGAACACTTTTAATTTTGAGCTATCACTTAGGTCCATGATCCAATTCTGATCACCCTCAGATAAACCCTTTCACTACTAAAATATTTTTTTATGTGAGCATCCTACCAACTCTTTTATTAGCTAAATTAAGACTGAACTTTCCCTCTTTCTTCCCTCAGCAAATAACATATACTAGTTCTCATTTCATTCAATTATGTAAAAATTAGATTATCTAAGTTTCTTAACCAACATGAGTGACGTCATAGCCATAGAATTCAAGATCCCTTTCACTAATGCATAGAAGATCAATCTAGATAGGGATCATTTATTGTATCTCTATCTATCTATGTCTCTAGTTGTGGGCGATCAACTACCTATGATTCTATGAAAAGAAAGTATTGTCATAGTCATTTGTCAGATTACTACTAGGACCACTAAAATGGATATTATAGGTGTTTAATTCCTTGAAATGGAGACAGGTGTTGACGGTGTTGGACCTGCCAACATTTAGGGGAATACGGATTGGTGGCCAAAGTAGTGGGTTTTAATGATGTACCTTGGCTGCAATAACGCATAGAGTGGTGTATGGTGAATTTGATGGGAAAAAGTGTGTGACTCTGCTAAATTCAAGCGCAATGCATGAAGGTTATAACACACAAATGGAAAGTGAGTGGGCCCCTTCGAAGCTTGTAATAGTACGTAACTTGAAAGGAACACACAAGCATTAACACATCACATGCTAGCCTACAAAATAGTTCTCAAGTTAACCATGATGAAAATATACAATAGCACGCATTCAATAAGATTAGTACCAATGTAAACGAAATATTTCATAAGCATAAGCATAAGTGAAATAACATACATTGCAAACATAACACAAATAGTCCTTCTATATTTACAACATATGCATGAAAACATGTCAGATATGAGATTTTCATAAATTAAAAGTTCCAATCATACATATACTGTTGACAGACCACTATCCCAAACAGTGGAACATGAAGCCAACACCTACTCCTCCAAATAATGATACTCCCTCTATGCTACAGAGAAGCCAAGGCTCTCACAAACTCTGAAGCTCTTGATCCTAAGCTGAAGGCCTAGCCAAAAGTTTGGCTCCCAAAATCCCTTTACATGAGTTATGAGGATATATGTATAGCAAAAGGGGTGACGCTTCACCTCCCCTTTGTGACTCTTAGACTTCCCTCGTGACTCTTCAACTTCATACAAATGACTCTTCAACTTCATTACATCATGACTCTTCACATTCCACAATTGACACTTGGAATTTCACTTACAAATTATTTACAAAACCATATTTCATGTTTTCATTAAAGTGTAATAAGAAGAACAAGTTCTTCGCATAGGTTGGCCTTTCTTCTTATCGTGCTAAATAAACCTTAACCTAAATTGGTTACTCATTGTTCAACAGTTTGTTAGTTTAAGCTTAACTAAATTGAACAAATGGATAAGAATAATCATATTGTTTCTAGATGTACGCAAAATTTGTTAGTTTAAGCTAACTAAATTGAAAAAATGGATAAGGATAACCTTACTATATGGATGTAGGCAAAATTTAGATAACAAGCAATATACTTATGAGTAGGTTGATTCTAACTTTACTTTGGATAGGTAAGCATGGACTTGTTTTTTATGGATGTAGGTAAAATCGATAATAAGTGATATATCTATGGGTAATTGCGCCAAGAGGCGCATTCTACAACTAGTATGATGGAGATTTTTAAGTATGTCATGTCGCCAATAAATAATAAATAAAAATAATAAAACTAGTTTTAGCTAATGTCAGCTTAAAGAAAAATCTAAATAACCATATAAATAAATAAGTAAAAATTGTTCCTATCACATATTATGGGTTTAATAGTTCCTTTGTCATATACTTTGAATGTGAATGTATCATAAATTTACCTTCAAAATTTTTAACACATTAAAATTCCAAATTAGGTAGTGTAGAAATTATATAACAAGCATGTATATCTTAGACTCACCCGATCTAACAATGTGCTAAAGTTAAATACAGAATCGCTTCTACAAATATTTTGCGGAATTAAAAACACAATCGCTAATCACATGAACATGAAGAAAGATCAATCACACACAACACAGATAATTTCCCGGGAAAGTTTATATCTAAAAACCCCACTATCTTCTATTGTATATTAAGCATGGATCATGAAACAATTACATACAAAACTCTTCTCACAAGAGCCCTCAGTACATCAGCTAATTGTCTCACACTGTCATATGAAAAACTGACCAGCACATAGCCAATACTCAGCCTCTAGACAACCTTCCTTGCTTGTGAATCCCTAATGGTAAAGATCCCTAAAAGATAGGTGTTGTGTAGGTAAATCCCCTCTGCGGACAGAGGCAATCCCTCTAGCCCTAAGGTGGGTCTAGCAGCAAGAGTACATGTTAATGCGTTGATTGCTAATTAATGAATGAAACTAAGTCGGGATAGATTGTCCTATCTTTGATCCAATGTAGTTTTCATAGCTGTGGTGGCAATTTCCTGATCTTCGTCCCGACACGTCATAGTCCTTCAGCTACGACACTCAGGTGCCTGCAGAAAGGTCAAAGAACGAAAGCCGCATACGAAACAATTTTTTCATTCATAACTATCTAATTGGTCAAGGAGAATTAAACGTATTGTGTAAGATCAATCACATCAACAAAACACGGGAACCAAAACATCAGTCATGTATATATTAAGAGAAAGAAAGAGAGTACAACCAAATGAGCCTTGACGTCGCAGCCTCCTTCAGCGGGTCCAGTCAAAACGCATCTCGAGCATTCGTCGGGGAATTTATACTTGGCGAGGCAATCAACCTAGACTCTCTATCGACAAGGGTCTCTCTCTCTGCTCTATCTCACACTAGCTATATCAGACTGTTTCGACTTTCTCGAAAATGTTCAGGAATTCCTATTCAGCTAGCTGCATCCATGTGAGAGAGATGTATTTATAGAAGGAGAGGAGGAGGTTGGGATCCCTCAAATGGTGAAGGGAGGCCCTATCCTTTGGGAGGTTGCCCAAAAGTAGGGAACAAGAAACCAAAAGAGGGTGCTCGACATTATTCAGTCGAACCACCCATGTTGACTTGCTCACGAAGTGGTTGGCAATGGAAACTTCGCTTCTATATTTAAAAAACTTCCCAAAAACAGCTCAGCACAGGCAGTACACTGAGATAGAGCACCAATGGATGCGGGGCTTAGTGTTAATTTCCTTTATAGGCACGAGGCCATAACTGCCTACTAGCGCAAACCCAAAATCATGTGTTTTTGATGGTCTGTTCTAGGAATAGTCAATAGAGGAAATGTTCTTCTCATGGCAAGGGATGCAATGAAACTTTTTGCAAGGCATGACACTAAATATAAGTCACAGAAATGGTCCTCCAATGTGCAAGATGGGAATTGCAAGGATGGTGACAAAATTCTATGTAACAGATGCCCCATAAAGCATGAGGTCTGAGAGAGAGGGAGGAGTAAAATGATTTACAAGAACATGTTCGAACCAAACACCATTGTCGGAAGACCTGTAAGTACAAATACAACTAATATCTCTGATCCATGAACATGTGGCATGGGTGCAGCCATCCATAATAAAGTACATATAAACTGAGATCCGAGGTATGGATGCAGCCATCCTGTAGTAAGGATCCACAAATAGACTCAGGTATGGTCGCATCCATCCAATCAAAAGATTCATGCATATAGTCATGATAAACGACAATATCCCGCAGCCTGGATCTTATCAGACAAAAACCAGGGTCTTGCACTCCATCTCGACCCAAACAAGTACAAATTCAAGCATGCGAATATGTGAGCTGAACTCGAACATGCAAGAAAGTCACCTGATTACCAGCCAATGATGAAAGTTGTTAACAGGCACGAGATAAACCACCAATAATGAAAATGGCTCTCAAGGTACAACTAGTACAATCTACGGAATGTGAACGGTGATCTAGCGTCAAACACCCGCAGAATCACTCGATCGAAGGCCAATGATGTGGACCTATTGTCGAATGCGAATAACTTGCCATTGAGGCATGCAAGCTCCAAGGTACGAGAAGGGAGTCTCTAGATCAACTTCCTGGATAATGATTTGAAGTCAACAGGAAGTGACCTGATCGAAGGAGGGCCATAATGTTTCCCACATCATTGACACGAGACAGAGGAACATGATGATAGTGAATCAAGACCTAAAAAAAGAATCATAGGTAGGTTGAAAACTGCAAACGGAAACTTCTCTTGAACATATCAGCGACACGACTCTGGATTTGGCAGTATTTGACATCAAGGGATCTGAGGTCATGATGACGTGGAAAAGAGCAGATGAGAGGTCAAAACAGATTACCCAAACCCATGGAGGCAAAAAATGATGAAATGAGATGTCCCCAACCCGACATGAATGCAAATGGGTGTCATGTTCAAGAGCGACATACTACCGACATGACTGAGAACTGGTTCCATTTTCCCCCACCATTGCTGGTGAGTACCCCAATTATTTTTGGAAAACAAGCTTGAAGGGGATAACATATGCTTGTCATTTAAGTTTGTTTTTTCGGACAAATCCATCCTAGTACATTTTACGAGCCCTAGGAAGGAGGAACTCGGTGATGTCATGGTGACGGTGTCCGATGTCATTTAGGTTTTACCGAGTCTGACAAAGGAAGAACTCAGTGTCTTTTCATGTTTAGAGAGTTTGAAAAGAGGATAAAAAGAAAACTCTAGCAGTCCCTTTTCGTAGGTAGTCTCACAGATCCGAAAAGGTAGAAAATTGTGTCTGAGAGAACCTCTAAGTCACGATAGGCTAAGGTATTCTTTTTTTGTAAATAATCTATCCCAACCCGAAAAAGGGGTAAACATATACTGGGTAGATATCGTTTCGCAGCCATTTAACGAGTTCAAAACGACAAGAGTCTCGAAAATATTTTCACTTTTGGAGAGTTATAAAAGCACTGAAAGATGACTCCAACAGTGACTTTTTCATGTTTTACCGAGTTCGAAAAAGTTTAAAATAAAACTCATTACTTCATCGTCATCACATTGAAGACCTGTCGCTGCACAATAGACGCACGTAAAACCCATTTCTCGAAATAACATAGCGAAATAATTGAAAAATACACTTTAAAACCTAATTAGGGTTCTAAAAAGTTATAAAATGCCAAATATGGTAAAAAAATAAATTACTTTTCACTTTTACCTCTTATGAGCAATTTGTTCCCCTTTTTCATTATGATTTTGTGGTGTTGACAGCGGGCAATCTGGAAGGCCAATTTCGAATCCATCTGTTCCAGGTAAGAACTCACATCTTTTCCTGCATTTTGATAGTACTTTTATTACCTGCAATCCCATTTTTGTAGATCTATGGGGGGGGGGGGGTTTGCAAAATTTAGGGCACGGCAGTTGACGCAAGTATCGGGCACGAACCCACGCCAACCGGCCTAAAAATTGAAAGGGAGCGCGCCAACCACGACAGTCATTTTTAGCATGTAAATTTAAAAAAGCAGGCCCAATTTAACCATTCAAAAGCTTTGGATTTGGCTAATGACAACCATATGGATGTTTTTGCAGGTGTGAAAAGAAAAAATGGTGATTGAATGGAAAGAAGGAGAACACAGTGAAGAAGATGAAGAAGTCGTGGGTAATAGGAGATGCATGGAAGCTCTCAGAGATTGTGGGTTCAAGAAATTCTTTATGGCACCATGTCTCAGAGCTCAACCAGAGCTGTTGCAGTACTTGATCAGTGTCTGGGACGTTGATCAGGAAAAATTCATTATTCACGACCAGGAACTTGAGATTGAAGTCTCAAATGTTTATTTCATAACCAGACTGTCACGAAGCGGGGTAGTACCAATCCTGACCGGCACCCAGCCCTCAATGGAGAACATGAATATGGTTATTAACAAGGTGTGCCCAGAGGCAAGGAAAGGATCAGGGAGCAGAAAAGTGGACATCCAAACTATTCTGGATTTGGAACTAAGGGTAGTGTTGCACACTATCACACGAGCTGCTGGATCGCAGGCTCCACGTGAAGCCACAAAAACACAGCTACTTCTTGTTGTAGATTACATGGCACCGACCCTCTACAATCGAGCAGAGGCGATAATAATCAACATGAAGCATCAACTGACAAAATTCAAGAAAACCAAGCTGAAGTAGTTCGGCTACCAATCCATATTAGTATCGTTCATCTTGGAACGATTACCAATATTCCAGCATCAGGAGGTAATAGTTCTGACACCACCAGCCCAGGAGCCATAGATGGCCCATTGGGCAGCTTTCATGCCAAGGTCAGGGGACAACCAACAGATGTCCTAGAGACCGGAGTTCTTTGAGTGGCTCCGCCGACAGGTGATCGTCGTAGAGGACTGGCCCTACCCTGGCACGGATTTCACCGGTGATGCAGATCTCCCGCTCCCAGAAGGAGAGGATTAGGATGAAGTACTGGGTAAGACTCACTTTTTATTTTGATGAGTATTATAAATTTTTTTGTTATGCATGTTCTGAAATTAATCCATGTAATTGCAAATGTTGGACCAGAGTGACCTGCAGATATGTCCCCAATAGCGCAGCGGATTCCTCGCAACTTTGATGTAGCCCCTCATAGTGAGGGAGGCGAGGAGGAAACCATACGCAACTTAGAGGGAATATCCCATGGGATCCCGGACTATGCGCGATTCGATGATGTTCCTCGTGCATACCAGAGACACACTGCAGGGGTTTCAATCCATATTCACGGCTTGCTGAGGTGGCTTGTACGGGCAGTGACGTGTTATCATGAGTGTCACGCCAAGTAGACACCTAGGTTTATTTCCGCATATTTTTTTGATAGACATGATGTCTCAGGATGTAACCGAAACATACATATTTTTTGAACTTATGATGCACACAGATGCAAACACTCGATATATATATATCTATATATATATATATATATATATATATATATATATATATATATATATATATATATATATATATATATGTACATATATATTTTCCTGTATGGATCTTGTCATCTGATGATGATTTTTACAAATTACGCAAATGTCTATCTAATACAATGTTAGCTACTGTATCAGTTAATGCATTCATTCATCTAGGAATATGTTGATATGTAATGTAATCAAAATATCTTTCCAATAAACGAACACGCAAATACAACCTTAAGATGTGAGGGTTTCTAATAGAATAATGTCAATTAAGTTGAAGAACAACAAGCTGTGAGTCTAGGTTAACAATAAATGCACGAATTTCGAGGTTAATGGCCTCAATTAATAGTTTAATAACAACACTATATTCAGCAATATTGTTTGTAGTTCATCCTAGAAAGATACCTTGAAGGTCTATCAATTCTCCAGCAGGATCATAAATCTCCCAGGCTGCTGAAGACAAGTTCCGAGTACTACGGGAAGCACCATCCGCGAAACCGACATAAGGGGTAATAGACATCTACACAATAAGCAACGATCCAATAATGTCAATTAAGTTGAAGAACAAAAAGCTGTTATTCTAGGTTAACAATCAATGCATGAATTTCGAGGTTAATGGCCTCGGTTAATATTTCAATAACAACACTATATTCAGCAACATTTTTTGTAGTTCGTCTTAGAAAGATACCCTGAAGGTCTATCAATTCGCCGGCAGGATCATAAATCACCCAGGCTACTGAAGACAAGTTCTGGGTACTGCGGGAAGCACCATCCGCAAAACCAACATAATGGGTTATAGACATCTACACAATAAGCAACGATCCAATAAGAAAGAAAACACTCGCAAATCACACCAAGCCAAAAATGTACAAAAATGAAAAAACACCTATGTACAAAAACATGCATGAATAAATCATGTATAGTACTTTTTAGGATACAACCCATTTTTGGGTTGATCTAGAGGATGACCTTCATAATAAATAAGCTCATAAGCCCCATTTCACAAAACACGTTTAACAATGTAGGGCCCATGCCACATGGGTTGAAATTTTCCTGCCCCCAGCTTATTGTGAGCTTGATCGTACAGGAGGATGAGGTCTCCTTCTATGAAGAAACAAGGGGAAACTGACTGGTCAAAATAATATTTGACCCGCTTTTTATGTGCTTCAATGACTAGAGCAGCAAAGCGGCTATCTTTATCAAGCCTTTCTAAATAGAGAAGATGCTCTTCTTCTGGCGAAGTATTCAACAGCAATTCAACAGCTAGTTTGAGTGAAGGTATTTCACATTCAATCGGAAGGGTAGCTTCCAGAGTGTAGACAAGTTAGAATGTAGTGAATCCATTCACATCCTTAACTGAGGTTCGATACGCCCAAAGAGACGAAAACAACATGAGATGCCAGTTTGATTTGTGCATCCCAATCGTACATTGAAGCATAGTGACGAGAACTTTATTCGCGGCTTCAACCTGGCCATTGGACTGAGGATAGTACGGCGTTGAGCTGTCGTGACGCAGACCCAACTTGGAAGTCAAATTCGCCACCATGTAATGCCGAAAATGGGAACCATGATCAGTAACAATGGCTTGAGGGACACCAAACCTAGAAATGACATGATTGAATAGAAATTATGTTGTTGTCTTACCATCAGCAGTAAGTGTAGGAATTGCTTCGGCCCATTTGGTGAAGTAATAAATGACTACGATGATATAAGAATGCCCCCCGATCGAGTGAGGGTTACACATCATAAAATTGATGCCCCACTTTGCAAAGGGAACAACGGTAATGACAGGGTTAAGATGGGAAGGCGATGTGTGCATCTTGCGCTGATAGATCTGGAAATCGTGGCACTTACAGATAGCAACAATGCAGTCTTTAAAGATGGTGGGCCATAAATACCCAGCACAAAGAATTTTCTGTGTAGTGGAATATCCAGACATGTGACCACCACAGGCACCACTGTGACAATCATTTAGGGCCTTTTCAGCCTCCTCGAGAATCAAACACCAGCAGAGAATGGAATAAACTCCGATGCGGTAGAGTGTATCTTTGACTATACGATAGGGTTGCGATTGATGACGGATGCATCGGTGAGCATCCTTCGTCAACTCAGATCGAAAGATGAAATTCTAAAGATATACGATGATATCACCGTACCAAAGATCGAGGGTGCTAATCAGAAAAAGGGTGTCGTCCGGAATGCGTTCCTCGGAACCAGACGAAGCAGAATCAGAAGGGAGAGAGCAGATCAAATTGGCAAAGACTAATGACTTCTTCAAATTGGCAGTAGTGAAATCCAAATAGAAATCTTAGAGGATGAAAATCCACTTCGAGTACTTGCCCCCCAGTAATTGACGAGTCAATATGTAAGTCATAGGGTTGCAATCAGAAATCATAGTCACTGTATGCAACAAAATATAGTGATGAAAACGTTGAACAGTAAACAATGCCAACTTCTCAACATGTGCATATCGCATTTCAGTATTGAGAAGGTTACGAGATAGATAGTAAATGATATGCTCATCACCATCATCATCGTCTTGTACCAAAACCATGGCAATAGTGCCGAATGCGGTGGCCAAATAGAGAGAGTAATCGCGATGATAATTCGGACGATGCAACAGAGGAGCATTGACGAGCAATGTCTTCAGTGCATCAAAGGACTTTTGGGTGATCTCATCCCAAAGGAACGGGACGCCTTGCTTCAGTAATCGCATAAATCCTTTGGCCACTTCAGCATAGTTAGGTATAAAATGACGTAGGAAGTTGGATTTCCCCTGCAGACTCTGAAACTGATGTAAGGAGGAAGGAGAGGGGATATTAATGATAGCTTCAAATTTGAGTGGATCGAGACGAATCTCATCTTTGGAAACGATAAACCATAGCAGTCTACCAGAGTCAACGCAAAAGACGCACTTATGCAGATTCAACCAGATGTTATAGCATCTACAGCGAAGAAAAATCCGACGGAGATGATCAATATGGTCTTTACGCTTAGCTGAATGAGTTGGAAGGTCATCCAGATAAGGCTGAACAATGTGCTTGATATCGTGGAAATCATATGACATTGCTCGTTGAAATGCAGCCCCAGCATTTTTCAAACCGAAAGGGAGATTTTTATAAGAGAAAGTACCCCAAGGATAGATAAAGGAAATTTTATGTTGATCAGTCAAAAGAATTTTAATCTGGTTATACCTAGAAATCCCATCCATAAGGGAAAAAATCTCGCTTCCATACAGTCATCAATGATTTGATCAATAAAAGGAGTAGGATAATTATCCTTAGGACAAGCACGGTTAATGTCACGGTAATCAACACAAACACGAATGGTACCCTATTTCTTATCTACAACAACAATATTGGAAACTCATTCTATCAAGGGAATCATATAGATAAAACCAGCTTTAAGAAGTTTTTCAACTTCTCCCTTAATAGCGGCAGCCTTTCTAGGGTGCACAGGACGAAGACGTTGGCGAACAGGCTTCGCACCTGGATAGGTAGGAATCTCATGCACCACTATACTTGGATCGATGTCGGGCATCTCTTTGTAATACCATGCGAAAACGTCATGAAACTCGCGGAAGAGATTAGTATAGAACTGAACCTCATCGGGAGAATAGGTCACCCCAATATGGATGTTCTTGACAATTCTTCGTTTGAAGGAAATGTCGATAGGCATCGTTTGTGTGATGTTACTCAAGTTACCTTCTGTAAAGACTTTGTGTGTCAGAATAGGCGTTTGAAGCGGAGGAGAAGGAACCTGAGAAGTGAACCTCTTGAGACACATATACATGGCCCCAAGGCTAGGCATGAATGAGGAATGATGATGACTACTGTCCCAAGGAGGATCCTCGAGAGACATAGTTTCCACGAAGGCCTCATCGGAAGGAAATATCTCTCTCAAGGGATTGGGAGAATCCGAATCGCTGAGCCAATGGGATTGAGAATAAGTATCAAGATACATGCCCAAAGGAGCATGATCAGGAGGCGGAGGATCCGAAGCTGAAATAAGTTCACAATAATCAATCTCAATCGGACTTAATGGCATCGAATCTCCAAATGAATCAATCTGCTCAGGTGAAGGGATGATCCACGAATTGTCAGACCTAGAGATCATATTAACCTGAACAGTGTTGGGTGGAGGAAGAGGAAAAATACCCATGAGGGTGGTATCTTTGAAGAGACCCGGCCCTACGCTCTCTTAAGGCGTAGGAATATGATCTACGTATGGAACGTTGTTCTCAAAAGAAGAAGTGAAGAATGACAACTGATTAATAGTAACGATCTTTCCTTCGTGCAGAAATCGCAAAACATGAAAGAGAGTGGACGGAACACACAACATGGCATGGGTCCACCTACGAACGAGGCGAATATTTTAATTGAGCTTGGTGTCAACTACTTTAACCTCGACGTTGATTGTTTTCCCTTCTAGAGTAATCGGTAAACTAGCGAGAACACCAAGAGGTTTAGATTCCCTTCCATCAAATGCTTCTAGAGAATTTGGAGATGAATACAGAGCTAGAGAACCAATATCTTTCCAGTAGGAATATGACATGATGCACGTAGACGCACCCTCGTCCACAACCGCTCGATGGATATTCAGTCCATTAATGCCAACTTGGTTGATGAGCGCAAGCTGGTGAGGGAGACGTGGGATGAAATTCTCCAAGTCGAAAGTGATAAGGCTCGAATCAACAAGATCAACCCCATTGATGGCAGATAGCAAAGCCTTATGTTGAGACGAACAACTCTGAAGTACTTCTAATGCAGACATCGCAGATGGCGCCTCAGCCAAATCCTCAACAATACGGTAATGTTGAGCAGCATGGGCGTTAGGATTGTAAGAAGACTTACGGAGTACACTTTGTAAGGTGGTCGTACAACGAGCTCAATACTGGGCCTTTCCATCTGAAGAGGGCCAAGCAAGCGGAGGATGAGGACCATCAGCGATCTCTTTCCCCCTTGCCTGACGCAGTTCGGTATAATATTTCGACCAGGTAGCGATGGAAACGGATGCAGAACCGTTCATCATGAACACCTAAGAGCCAAATGGGGCAAAGGACTGAGGTTTCTCTACAAACTGAGTCTGTTGTGATGGAAATGGTTCTTTGAGAATAGTCGGATTTCCTTAGGTGCCTTTGAGCAATCGACTCACTTCGGCCCATCAAGGACAGTCCTTGGTGTAGTGCTCTTCGTCACAAATCAACCAAGGAGACTTCGGTTTACGCTGCAAACCAACATCAGCATGAGATTTTTGAGAATCCTGTTTCGGGGTATCGGCCTTGGCCTTACCTTTACCCTTATTTTTACCTTTGGAAGTTTTATCTGTTGGATTTGCCTAAACGACATTCACGTCCACGGTTTTACCAAAATTCGGGGTTAGCTGAGAAGCAGTATCATTGGAAGGAGTAGATTTTTTCTTCCCAGGATTCGAAGGAGAAGACTTTTGAGAAGTCTGAGATACGGAACAAATGATATCGTTTATGGATGGCATCGTCAATGATTTGGAAGTTCCAGGTCTAGGAGAATTAGGCAAGATATTGTACAACGTGTCGGACTGAGAGTACACAAGATCAAGGTACTGGGCATGATCAATGTCTCATTCCTCAGTAACGCATGCCCCCATAGCAATTTCCTTAGTAATAGGACTGATGAAAGAGGTAGTGAACCAATCAGTTAGAATTTGATCAGGAATATCAAACTTGATTAGGCAATGATGATGCCTCTACTCATGAATATGATCTCAGATATGAGTAGCTTGATCTTGCTTCAAGGATGTAAGGAGGTGCATCCTGGTTTCATACCGAACTGGTAACTGAAAGTGCGTGAGAAATGCCATGGCTAAAGAATTGAAATATTGGAAGATGCCATGAGATAACGCGATGTACCACTTGGCAGTGGCACTAGTAAGAGTCTGTTGGAAAAGATGGAGTCGGATTGAATCGTCAACCCAAGAGTTAGAGGAACACCAAAGATGGTAGTTCATAACATGTGCTTGGGGGTATTCTCTGGACTTTCCGTCAAATTTGGGACAATCACCGAGAATTTTGGTTGGAACTGGAGGCCAATACGGATTATGAAGGATCGGATCGTTCATCAACTTTGACACATTAAGCAGTTACAACATCGCGAGAAACGGTAATTGAGGAATAAAATGCATTGCAGGTCATTGATAAAGACTAGTGTTAGCATTCCACCCAGGTTGACAGAAATTATGCCCCCATATGTTTTGTGTCGAAGGATTATGTCCATATGGGCTATAAGCTTGATATTTCTGCCCATCCTGGCGTTGAGGACCAAGATACTGATTCTAAGAATACCACTGAGGTCCTTGCTGAGAAACATATGGATTTTACTGCGAAATGTAAGCATTTCCCTGAGGTGGATTATAGACCATCTGGGATTGACTTTGAGGTTAATAATTGAAACCTTGGGGCGCATTATATACTGCCTGAAATTGACCTTGAGGAGGGTAGGTAGCGCCTTGATGTTGAGCAGCTTGTCCCTACAGAGCAGGTTGAATAGGTTGAACTGGCTACCGAGTAGGTTGAACCGGATGTTGAGCAGGTTGAGCAGGTTGAATCGGCTGCTGAGGTTGAACAGGCTGTCCCTGTGGACCAAGTTGGCCTGGATAATGAGGGCCACCGGGTTACCCTTGTGGAATAGGTTGGCCCGATGGTTGGATGGGCCAGGTTGCCCCTGAAAACTAGGTTGACTCGGCATAGGACCATAAGGTTGTCCTGGTTATACAAAATCTTGGCCTTGCTGAACGTAAGGTTGCTGTTGTTGCTCAAAAGTTTGTCCCTGTGGTGGATACATTTTCCCCCCAAGAACATAAGATGCTCCTGGTTGAAATTTAGGTTGACCAAACGGACTGTAGGGTTATCCTTGTTAGACCGAAGGTCGTCCCTATAAGGGTTTTCCTTGCGGACCATAAGGTTGTCCCTGTGGACCAAAATGGTTGTCCTTGCTGGACCAAAGGTTATCCCCGTAAGGGTTGTCCTTGTAGGCCCAAGGGTTGTCCCTGTAAAAATGGTCCTTGATGAGAAACAGTCTAATAGGGATCATCTAGAGGAAAATAAACGAGTTGACTAGGATCAATTGGAGGCAAATATACGAGGTTAATGTATGCATCATAATGATGTGGAGGATTGCCAAGAGCTTGCGGCTGCTGAGAACCTTGAGGTGTGGAATTCTGTAGTTGAGAATCTAGAGAGGGAGCATACCATCGCTAAATATCCAACAGATAGTCATCGAATGTATAAGTAGAAACCATAGGTGTAGTGCACGTAGGATGGGTTTCCACAATGCAAAGCTGCAATCCACTCACGGCGGGCCTAACAGGCATTGTGGGACTGATAAAGATAGACCTACGAACAACAGCAGACCCTGACAACTGAGTCGTACTAAAAACCGGTGGAGATGAAGCCACACAAATGGTAGCTCGAATCAGGATAGATGTAACAATGGCCGATGAGATGGGTATCGAAGGCGACATTCCTAATGTAGGAAAAACCGAGCTTCCTGTGGGAGCCACTGTACTGGACTGTTCCATGGATGCAACACCAGAAATGATCTGACCCAAAGTACGATAACTGGGTGGAAGAGACACCCATTGAGGGGAAGGTTGAATGGAGACATACGGGAAATCTTCTGAGAAAAGTTGATATTCCCCGGTAGAAACATGTAGTTCTTCACTACCGACAGGACTGGAAGAATCCATATCTGACGAACTCGTAAGATTGTCGAAAATACGATGAGGACTAGGAGGTAAAGTAGTGGCTAATAATGGTGATTCTGAAGTAAGAGGAGGGAATTCTTCTTCGCTCCCAAAACCAGACCAAGCACCTTGAGGTGGCCAATTGAAATCAACCGACCCTTCAGAAGGAGACCGGGTAGCGAGAGGCAAGATACTCGAGAGGATAGGCTACAAAGACTCGACAGACCTAGTGGACTTAGGTGTTTCTAATGAAACATTAGGAAAAGGACTACCACTAGGAGGCAGTAAAGAAGATGACGAAACTGGTGGTTTTGCCACTGTGACAATGTTTCAAAACAGGAAGAAAACGAGATAGCCTATTCGAGGCTTCAAGATCAAAAACTAAGGAACTACAAAAAACAAGCCAACCAGAAAAATTTAACGGGCATGTGATCATAGGCAGTAAATTTTATGACATTGAAACAGAACTTTCATGTTTCATGTTTTAAGAGTCAACAAATAGGAAAAATATGACTCTAGTCACTTTCAGATTGAACGAGCGTGAAATGACAAGTGCTCAATGATCTTTTCACTTTTAGACAGTCACGAAAAGACCAAAATGACTACTCAGGTAATCTAATCAAGAGGGTGTACCAAGTTTCCGTGAACTTCCATATAGACCTTGGTGATCAAATGAAAGAGAAATGAACAAGGACTTGACATATGTGTAGGTAGTCTCCATGAATGTTGTGTTCTGTGTATCACGATTGCAGGGCAGCAGACTCAGCTTCCTATGGATAAAGGATTGTAATCTATGAGGGTCTCCCTTTATATACGTGACGATATGGGGAGCACAAGTACGTACTAGTGCTGTCTAATTCCAGATGGCGAACGACAGCTACTAGGTTTAACGATTCCGGAACACGTCACTAGCCTAGACCTCTAAAATATGTGCGTTAGGTTTCAATGCTTCCTTAGGTTTATTGAATTCATTTTAAGGTTGATCTTGAATTAATGTTTCGACTTCAAGGCCTTACTGAATGTGATATTGAATTCCTAAATGCATACTACATGTTAGAAAATTAAATATTATGGAGCAATGCAACACATAAAATATGCGCAAAATACAAGCACACAAAAACACATAAAACTAGAGAGACACAGATATACGTGGTTCACCCAGTTTGGGCTACGTCCACCCCGAACAGCCAGTCCTTCCTTTCTATTATCCAGCAAAATGAAAAGAAAAAACCTATCCGTTGTAATATCCTTTGTTCTTTCTCACAGTCTCCCTCTCTGTTTCTCGCTCTGAGAATACACATACTATGCATAGCCACAATAAAGTGCCCTCATAAAAGTGAGGGGTTGCCTTCTAGGGCAAAAACCCCTAATCTAAACATAACTTCTACCGTCAGATCATTTGCCTAATGAAGGGCCCAGATTGACTAGAAATTACTATACTTTTACAAGGCAATTTTACATCTACCGTCAGATCATTTGCCTAATGAATGGCCTAGATTGACCCCCCACGGCAGCGATTAATTATGGGCGGCGTTGCCGCCCCTTTTAAGGTACAAGGGTACAATGCTGTGATACAAAGTAAACAAGATAATCAGGCTCCACACCCAACAATCTCCCACTTGCAGACTGATTGTAGAAACTCCACCGCTGCTTCATTTGCTGGACAATGACTCCTCTTTGCACCTGGATATTTCTCATCTTCATCGTCATCCTTGAAGACCAATTATAACTGAGCATGTTTTCAGTTTCTCCCTGGTTACAACTTTTGTTAGCATATCTGCAGGATTCTGGCTAGTGTGTATCTTTTCCAGCTTCAACTCTCCATCTTCCAATACTGACCGTATGAAATGGTACTTGAGATGTATGTGTTTAGTCCTGGAATGAAATGCTGAGTTCTTTGCAAGATGAATAGCACTTTGGCTATCGCTGTATAGTGTGCCCATATCATGCTTCTTACCCAATTCATCCATAAACCTTTGTAACCAAATCATTTCTTTACTAGCCTCTGTAGCAGCAACATACTCGGCTTCTGTTGTTGAAAGTGCAACAACACTTTGGATTTTGAAACCCAACTGACAGCTGTTCCACCTACAGTAAATACATATCCTGTAGTGCTCCTCCTGTTATCTCTGTCACCTGCCATATCTGCATCAACATATCCCTATAGAGCAATGTTTGAACCACCAAAGCATAATGCTTGATTTGTGGTACCTCTCAAATATCTGAGAATCCATTTTACTACCATCCAATGTTCTTTTCCTGGATTATTCATGTACCTGCTTACAACTCCCACTGCATGTGCAATATCGGGCCTTGTGTAGACCATTGCATACATTAAGCTTCCAACTGCTGATGCATATGGAACTTTAGACATATAATCCATGTCTTCTTGGGTCTTTGGGCACATCTCCTTACTAAGTTTGAAATGGCTAGCAAAAGGTGTACTAACTAGTTTTGCATTCTGCATATCAAATCTTTTCAACACCTTTTCTATGTACTCATTCTGAGACAGTGTTAATTTGCGATTTTTCCTGTCTCTAGTTATCCTCATACCAAGGATTTGTTTTGCAACTCCCAAATCCTTCATTGCAAATGAATTTGCCAATTTTCTTTTGAGCACATTTATTTCTTGCATGTTAGATCCTGCAACAAGCATGTCATCTACATACAATAACAATATAATATAGCTGCCATCATTTTGCCTTTTTAGATAAACACAATGATCAGAGTGACATCTAGTATAACCTTGTTCGGACATAAACTTGTCAAATTTTAGATACCACTGCCTTGGAGCCTGTTTTAAGCCATACAAGCTCTTCTTTAACCTGCACACCAATTTTTCTTTCCCTTTTACCTCATATCCTTCTGGTTGCTACATGTATATCTCTTCCTCCAAATCTCCATGGAGAAATGATGTCTTTACATCTAACTGTTCAAGATGTAAATCTTCCGCTGCTACAAGACTTAAGATAGTTCTGATTGAATTCATCTTAACAACAGGAGAAAATATTTCATCAAAATCAATACCTTTCTTCTGTGCAAACCCCTTCACCACAAGTCTAGCTTTGTACCTCTGTTTTCCTCCATCTTCTTCCTTCAGCCTGTAAACCCATTTATTCTACAATGTAGTTTTACATGCAATCAACTTGACTCAGTCCCAAGTCTGGTTATGCATTAAGGAGTCCATCTCTTCTTCCATGGCTAGCTCCCACTTCTTCCTGCTTTCAACCTGCATTGCTTCTTCATAACATTCAAGTTCACCAGAATCAGTCAACAATAAATAATATAATGAAGGAGAGTATCGTTCAGGGGATCTACTTATCTTGGTAGATCTTCTAACACCACTTTCAGGTGTTTGAGGTGCCTGTTGCTGTTGTGGTGGTTTTTGCTGCTGTGACTGTTGATTATTATTATTTTCAAGCACCTTTACTTTTTCAGTTATCTCATCAAGAACCATGTATTCCTTGCTTTCTTTTTCATGTTTCTTTTCCTGCAACTGATTCGTATACAAGACCTTTTCATTTAATATTACATCTCTGCTCCTAATGATTTTGTGATTTTCATAATCATATAAGCGATAACCAAAATCATTAGCACCATATCCAATAAAGGTACATTTCTTTGATTTTGCCTCAAGCTTTGTTATGTTTTCTTTATTAATATGGACAAAGGCCTCACAACCAAAAGGCTTTAAAAAAGAGTAGTTTACCTTTTTACCTGTCCATGCTTCCTCTGGAATACCATCATCCAAGTAACTTGAAGGCCCTCTGTTTATTAGATAAACAGCAGTATCTACAGCATCTGCCCAAAATTGTAAAGGCAATCCTGCATGCAATCTCATGCACCTTGCACGCTCCATGATTGTTCTGTTCATCCTTTCTGACACACCATTTTCTTGTGGTGTTCTTGGAACTATCTTCTCTCTACGAATTCCATGCTCTGAATAGTACCTATCAAACTCTTTGCTGCAATATTCACCTCCATTGTCTGATCTGAGACGCTTCAACTTCTTTCCTGTCTCAATCTCAACCAAAGATTTCCATTTCTTGAAAGTATCAAATACATCAGATTTATTCTAAATACAATAAATCCATGTTTTTCTAGTAGCATCGTCAATAAAAGTAACATAATAACGAGAGCCACCGAGAGATGATACCTGAGCAGGTCCCCATACATCTGTATGCACAAGCTCCAATTTTTTTCTCTTCTTTTCTTTCCCAACTCTAAGAAATCTGACTCTCTTTTGTTTTCCATAAATGCAATTCTCACATAAATCCAAATCAACATTCTTCAAACCTGGCAACAAATTTCTTGAGTGAAGAATCTTCATTCCCTTCTCACTCATGTGTCTGAGCCTATGATGCCATAATGCTGCAACTGCTCCTTTGGAAGTTAAAGCATTAACAGAGTTAGAAATACCATTGCATAAATACAATGTACGAACCGTTTCACCTTTTTCTATTACCAAGGCTCCTTTGGTGACCTTCCAAGTTTTATCTGTGAAATTTGTCACACAACCTTCACCGCCTAACTTCCCTGTTGAAATCAGATTTTTCTTCAAATCTGGAACATGTCTTATCTCCTTTAGTAGCCATTGGTTTCCATTCTGTTGTTTTACAAGAACTTTACCCATTCCAACAATTTTACAGGGTTTATCATCACCCAAACAAACTTTTCCAAAATCTCCTTGAACATAGTCATGAAAATATTTCTTATCAGGTGTGGCATGGAATGAAGCCCCTGAATCTACAACCCAAGAATCAGTAACATTTTCGAAAGAAAGAATCAAAGCATCTTGTAACACATCACCTGTCACATTTGCTTCATGATTGTTTTCTTGTTGTGTGTCCCCTTCTTTTCCCTTCCGAGATCTATAGTCTTTCTTTAGGTGTCCTTTCTTTCCGCAATTCCAGCACACTATCCCCGATCTGGACTTGGATCTGCCTTTCCTTGATTTACTACGATATCCCGAGCTCTTTCCTCTTTCCATTCTTCTTCCCCTAGACTCTGCACTCAAAGCATTACCTGATGTCTCACCGAAGCTTTTTCGTCGCATTTCCTCGCTAAGGATAGCACCAAAAACATCATCAAACTTTAAAGTACTAGATCCAGAGACAGAGTTACTAATGGCCATTACTAAACCATTCCAACTCTCAGGCAATGAGCACAAGAATAACAGAGCTCTAACTTCATCATCAAAGTTTACCCCTACAGAACTTAACTGACTGGTAACTGTATTAAATTCATTTAAATGGTCTGCAACAGATCCACCTTCCGACATCTTCATATTAAATAGTCGTTTCATAATAAATACCTTGTTTGAGGCCGAGGTTTTTTCATATAGTTTCGCCAATGTCTGCATCAAACCCTCTGTTGTTGTTTTCTTCAAAATATTGAAGGTGACTGATGCCGCAAGACACAACCGTACTGTTCCGAGTGCCTTTCTATCAAGAATATTCCATTCCGCATCTCTCATGGCCGCCGGCTTCTTTGTTTTTCCGCTCAATGGTAGGTATAGATCTTTATGATACATATAATCTTCCATCTGCATCTTCCACAGCGGGAAGTTTTGGCCGTTAAATTTCTCAACCCTAAACTTACCATTGTCCGCCATTGCTCCCACTCGAACCAGGAACCCTTCTTTCCTGCGATTTTATCAGCCAAATATACCTTCGGCTCTGATACCAGTTGTTAGAAAATTAAATGTTATGGAGCAATGCAACACATAAAATATGCGGAAAATACAAGCACACAAAAACACATAAAACCAGAGAGACACAGATATACGTGGTTCACCCAGTTTGGGTTACGTCCACCCAGAACAGCCAGTCCTTCCTTTCTATTATCCAGCAAAATGAAAAGACAAAACCTACAGCAAATCCGCTGTAATATCCTTTATTCTTTCTCACAGTCTCCCTCTCTGTTTCTCGCTCTGAGAATACACATACTATGCATAGCCGCAATACAATGCCCTCATAAAAGCGAGGGGTTTCCTTCTAGGGAAAAAAACCCTAATCTAAACATAACTTCTACCGTCAGATCATTTGCCTAATGAATGGCCCAGATTGACTAGAAATTATTGTACTTTTACAAGGCAATTTTACATCTACCGTCGGATCATTTGCCTAATGAACGGCCCAGATTGACCCCCCACGGCAGCGATTAATTACGGGCGGCGTTGCCACCCCTTTTAAGGTACAGGGGTCCAATGTTGTGATACAAAGTAAACAAGATAATCAGGCTCCACACCCAACGCTACATGCAAAATAACATCATTTCCGTTCAATGAATGTTAGCTAAGAGAAGGATATGAATCTATGACAAAGTATCAATCAATGAAAACATAAGAATAATTTTTCTAATGCATCTAATACAACCAAACAAGAAAATGAAAACCTTTCCTAGTTCGTTAGGAGCTAGTTATGAAAAAGAACATTTCCATTTTCAATTTAAACGAAAGAATGCAATTTTTTTGTTTTTTAGATGAATGAAGCACACAATGCACTGTTACACTAAAAAGAAAAACAAGTACTAGTTTTGAGCACTACCAATGTAAAGGTAAAAAACAAATAAATCAATTGAAATGCAAACATAAAGTGCACTCAAAACAAGGATGCACTCTTCCAAGCAAACGAAGGGCTTTCAAAACGATCCAATGAGCAATGTAATCTATGCTCGAAGTGACGAAATGGAGTCAAACGAAAACAAAAGTGATCATCCAATGAACCAAAGACACAAAGAATCGAGAGAAAGACAAACACAATCAGTCATCGAATTGAAATGACAAAGATCAAAGTGACTCGAACTTAACTCAGAAGGCTCAATGATGAGAGGGTCGAACAAACAGCACAAGACACCTAGAAACCCTAGGCTACAAACTCCACTAATAATATGATGGACAAACACCTAAGAGGACCAAGACTACATAGTCAAAAAAATCCCAATGGACCAATTGCAAGGTAAAAAACCAATCCAGAGCCAAGAACTACTGACAAAAACTTAGAAAAAGGTCAAATCAAACCCTATAGGATTCGGCGCGACTATTAGGTTGTAATCCGCTCCTAACAGGGGTTGGCGCACCTGTGACAAAAGAAACATGCACCAATGGGTGCAACTATTCAAGGAAAAACCGTGCCAAGCTAGAAAACCATGGGAAAAAATAAAACCACTGAGCGGAAGTCAGACTTGGCACTCTGTAACTGAATAGGATGGTTTAAAACAGTCAGGCAAATCAAGCAAAGTAGATAAATTATTAAACTACCAAATTCAACTCAACAATCCAAACGCTCAACAAACAACGAGATGACAAACACACACTGGTCCCCAATGGAGTCGCCAACATGTTGTGTAGGTAAATCCCCTCTGCGGACAGAGGCGATCCCTCTAGTGCTAGGGTGGTCTAGCAACGATAGGACATGCTAATGCATTGATTCCTAGTTAATCAATGAAACTAAGTCGGGATAGATTGTCGTACTTTGATCCAACGCAATTGTCGAAGTTATGGTGGTAGTCTCCTAATCTTCATCCTGACATGTCGCGGTCCTTCAGCTATGGTACTCAGGTGCCTGCACAAAGGTTAGAGAATGAAAGTAGCATACGAAACAATGTTTTCATTCCTAACTATCTAATTGGTCAAGGAGAATTAAACGTATTGCATAAGATCAAACACATCAACACAATACGGGAACCAAAACATCAGCCATGTATATATTAAGAGAAATAAAGAGATTACAACCAAATGAGCCTTGACGTCGTAGCCTCCTTCAGCGGGTCCAGTCAAAACACGTCCCGAGCATTCGTCGGGGAATTTAGACTTGGCGAGGAAATCAGCCTAGACTCTCTATTGACAAGGGTCTCTCTCTCTGCTCTATCTCACACCAGCTATATCAGACTGTTTCGGCTTTCTCCAAAATGTTCAGCAATTCCTATTCAGCTAGTTGCATCCATGTGATAGAGATGTATTTATATAAGGAGAGGAGGAGGTTGGGATCCATCAAACGGTGGAATGGAGGCCTTATCCTTTGGGAAGTTGCCCAAAAGTAGGGAACAAGAAGCCAAAGGAGGGTGCTCGACGTTATTCAGTCGAACCACCCATGCTGGCTCACTCACGAAGTGGTTGGAAATGGAAACTTCGCTTCTATATTTAAAAAAAAATCCAAAAATAGCTCGGCGCTAGCAGTTCACTGAGATAGAGTGCCAATGGGTGCGGGGCTTAGTGTTAATTTCCTTTATCGGTGCAAGGCCATAACTGCCTACCAGCACCAACCCAAAATCATGTGTTTTTTATCGTCTGTTCCAGGAATAGTCAACAAAGGAAAATTTATTCTCATGGAAAGGGATGCAATGAAACTTTTTGCAAGGCATGACACTACATATAAGTCACAGAACTGGTCCTCCAATGTACGAGATGGGAATTGCAGGGACGGTGACAAAATGATGTGTAACAATAGGAATTCTTGCATGCCTTTACTGAGCAAGTATCATGGGCACTCGAATGGGTCTTTTCCTACATGTGTGCAAACAGATAATGTCACAACTGATAGTCAACCTCCCTTTCACCTAGAACTCAACTAGGTCTCCACTAGATCTGACATGCATGCAGCTAATAATAGTAAATCCTCAGTTGCATGTGACATCACTGATTGTAAATTAATTAATATTTATTTCACTAGATCTCTCACTAGTGTATCTTTAGTTACAACTAGCACAACTGAGTTTAACTTACTTAACTGAGTTAAACTATTTACAACTTGCACCACTGCACTTCGAACTCTGTTACAACTAGAATTACTCTGCATGTCCCACCAACCAACCTCTAACTCGAAATCCACTAGCTAACATAATTTTCCACTTCAGTTAACTATTTCAAGTCGACATTGAGAATAGATTACAGTTTAATGTCCATCTAAATTAAGGGATAATAAAAATAGACATGCACCCAAAAATAGCACTATGGGCCTGACCCTAGTTTGGGTGCTTAATGCAACCAAGTGCTAAATACAACTAGGTACTTAATGCACTAGACGTGGGTGTTGAATCTTCTTATTGAATCTCAACACTCCCTCTCAACAAGAAAGGGATTATCCTTCACCCTAATACTGTCTCTATGGTATTCGAATTTTCTCCTCATGAGTGCGTTCATCATAATATCTGCATCTTGATCTTCTGTGGGAATGTAATAAAGCAACATGATCTTCCTCTACACATAATTTCTGAGATGATGGTACTGAATATCTATATGCTTGGAACTATCATGAAACACGGGATTAATCGAGAGTTTAATGCAACTCTGATTATCACGATGAATCACTGTCGGATCCATCTGATAACCAAACAAACCAACCAAGATATTTCTCATCCAGATAGCCTCACATGTAGCTTGAATTGCTACCATGTATTCCGCTTCCGCTGAACTGAATGCCACGGATCGTTTTTTCCTATTGTTACGAGGATTAATCCCTCTTGTGTACAAGAGCAATCTCCCTAGTACTCCAGCAAGTAACTAGAAACAAAGATCCATTTGAATACCTCTTTCTCTAGATTAATTCAATATTATTAAAATAGTAAAGTAGAGAGGACATGCTCCTACCTTGAAATCCAAACTTCTGATGTAGCCCTTTGTCCTGTTGCTCCAAAGTAGTTCTCCAATGAGGAGAAACTATAATCAAAGACAATACAAATAATCAAAGCATCTACAATATATAAAAATAATAAATACTAATCCAACTTAGTGATCAAGGAGTCTAAGTATTGACATTATTCCCATAAGCATAGAAACAAAACAATGAGAAAAAGATATCCATATGCATTATCTTCAATAGAAAGAGTAATCTTACAACCTAATACCTTGATGTTGTACATATTTCTCCCCGGGTCCTGAACAATCGTTCTCCTTCAGTATGATAAGCCTTCCTCTCTAGAATGCTAGCATGAAGTTATGGACACAAATGTGTGATATTCTGTGTGCCAAAAATGACTCACTAGTGTAGAAAGTATGCACTCTGTGAACTCTCTTCAGCTTATAAACTATATATATTAGTCTCTAATCACATCGGTATCTACCCTTCAACCTGAAACTTGAGCTAAATTTATAGGGAAATGGAGGTAGTTTCAGTTCCATGAAGAGGGGGATGGATTCCTCTCATGAAGGGATTTGAGTTCCATGTACCAAGGGATAATCTCCATGAGTAAAGTGATAAAGCTTGAACTGGCACGACTCTAGAGGCTTCTAGTTGGGCGAATATTTGACCAACTAGGCATCTAGAAGTTACTTTTTTCCTTTACTTGCTTTTCATGGGGTTGCGCAGGTCTTGGTGGAAAAAAGTGTTCAATTTGTTGCATGTAAGGGACGAAACATCAGCACATGCGCAGGGAAAGGCTAGAAAAATCGTACAGTTAGACTTTTAAGGGTTTTACAGAGCTTTTCTCCAATTTCCAAGACTTGATTCAAGAACATGAGTATTTTTTACCTCTAAGGGAACATGATATGGATGGTGATAGACCCATATAAACATTCAAATGTCATGGTGACAAAATGACGTGTAACAAATTCCCCCCTAAAGTGCGAAGTCTGAGAGTTTTTCTGAAGAGTGAAGTGCTTTATCATTCCAAGGATTTGATTGGAGACACCGATCCAAAACCTGTAAAAACATTCAATGCAAATATATGACATCGCTGAGGTAGGAATTCCCATACTCAGATCAAAACTAACTAAATGTTCTGGTACAGATATGGTTTCAATATTGCATCAAAATTAGACACAGTATAAACGTATCCATCTGTCATAAGTAGTCTTCTATATTAGGAATAATAAAACTCCTCGCAACCTGGATGGTGGAAACTAGATCCAGGGTCTTGATTTCTAGTTCTCAAACAAGTACAAATCTATCCATGTGATTGATTGTGTTGAAGTCAAACATGGTAGAAACCACTTGATTACCGGTCAATGATGTGAATCATTAACAAGTGTGAGAGAAACCACCAATAATGACACTGGCTCTCAAAGTACTTCAGTACAATCTATGAAGTGCTAATGAATTATTTGCAGTCAAACACTCATAGAATCGTTCGATCAAAGTTAAAATGCAACCTATCGTCGAAGGTGAGAAACCTACCATTAGGGCATGCAGATACCAAGGTACTTATTGGATTCTAGATCAATTTTCTAGATAATGAGATGATGTCGATAGAAAGTGATCCATCGCAAGAAAGCCTACGACACGAAACCATTAGATCAAGTTTTGAAGAAATATTTTTCAAGGACTGACTCAAGGATGGTTAACGTGAATGGAGACAAATGTTTGCAATGAATGGTTTATTGAACTTTATCTTGAACACATAAAGTCACTGTAGATGGCTTGGCAGTATTTGACCTAAATCTAATACCCAAAAACCAGCTGAAGACTTTCAATGTTGTTTGATTAACTGTTAGACAAAGGATTTCCCAACTCGGATACAAGTGTGACAAAGTGTCGTGTTCAAGAGAGACATGTTGCTTTCTATAATAAGGACAAAAAGTGGATTCTTTTTCTCTCTTTTTCCCCCACCATTACTGGCAAGTACCTCTTTATTTTTGTCAAACTTGAGGAGGATAAAATTTGCTTGTTCGTGTAAGCTCATCCTTCGGATGAGTCAATCTTAGTATTAAAATAAAACCCTAAGAAGGAGTGGTTCAATCCTGTTGTGATCGACAGGTCCTGTATTGTTAAATTTTAACGAGTCTAGTATAGGAATAACTCGGCATTTTTCAGTTTTAGGGAGTTAGAAGAAAAACATAAGTAAACTCCATGGTTTTTTCCTTTTCGTAATTTTAGCCTCTCAAGCCCGAAAAAGGATAAAAGGATGCAGGAGAGAACTCTATTGACTATGATTATTCAACGTATACCTTTTTCGTAATTAGTCCAGTTCATTCCGGAAAAGGGGTAAACTTATACTGAATGGACAACCGTTCATTTACTTTAACGAGTCTGAATAGTCAAGTACTCGGCGACGATATTTTCATGTTTCGAGAGTCTGAAAAGGGCTTAAAAGAGGACTCCACAGTTTCGCTTTTTCGTATTTTTACAGAGCCTGAAAAAGTGATAAAAGTATACTCGATGTCAAAATAATTATTTTCACCAAAAATCTTGTATCCTACACAAAAACTCAAACGATTACAAATATCTTCTTGCAAAAAGTAAAAGTATTTAGATTTGACCTTTTTAAAAGTAAAACATAAATAAAATAATAATATTTTATTCATTAAAAACTACAAAAAGGAATTAAAATAAGTCATTTTCACCTTTTGTTTTTCATAACAGTGCATAGAGAGCTTTTGATCAAAAACATCCGGAGCTGATATCAGAAGAACCGATCGTTCATTTCGCAAACCGTCAAAACCAAGTAATCCACATCATCCTTGTCTATGTTTTCATCCATTTCATTTCTTGTTTTAAGCTTTCATTACATTTTTTAGGATAAAAATATGTTTCAAAATCCGCCCTCAGGGGTGCGTGGGTTCTCCATGTGAAAACCGCGCATCCCGACGATTTTTTAAAAGAAATCGTCGAGCCATTGCGGGTTCTGTGTGGAGCGCGTGCAGACAATCACACTATCTGCTCTCAAAACCTGCGTAGGTGCCATGAAATTTTTGAAAACTTGTATTTCTTTATAAAAAATGGTTCAAGTTTCCTCCAACTGATTTTAATTGTTTAATTTTTTGATTTGTAGGCCTTTTAATCATGTTGGAATGGTGGGAATGAGAACATGAGCTCGTGGATAACAAAGCAATCAAGAAACCATGCGTGCATTGAAAAAATATGGTTTGTACAAGTTCTGGTCAATCCAGGGAATGAAGGCGCAAGTTGAGCTAATGACTTGCCTTGTGAATGCATGGGACGTGCAAGATCATTGTTTCATAATTGGTGACCACTAGTTTTAGATTGAACCGGCAGACATATATCTCCTTACCAGATTACCTCGAAGACGGAGAAACATTTCCTTATTTGGGACTAGATAAGGAGGTCTTCCCACTGCTAGCTACAGGGCTCAGTATTATAGCAATACTTTAGAGTCAAAGAAAGGTCGCATAGACATCAAAACCATCTTGCAACTGGAACTTAAAATCATAGCATTCATAGTGACCAGGTTATGCGGGAGTGCATCTCCTCATGTGGCTACCAAAGCACAAATGCAAACTGCAATTGAGTGTTTCGGAGGGACAGTATTCAACTGGAGTGAGGGGGTATTGGCCAATATGAAGGGCCAACAAACTAGGAAAAAAATGGGAAGTTGAAAAACTTCAGATACGGTGCCATTCTTATCTCATTTTCTCTAGAGAGAATTCCACTTCTTGCTCCTCAACTAATTCCAGTGGATCCTGGAAGTCCTCAGAAACCTCGTATGGTGTGATGGGTAGCACTAATGGCTCACCATGGTGGTGAGGTTGGTTGAGTAGTTCGGTTCACTATGGCTTATTTCATGTGGCTCAGGAACCAGGTCTTCACTATTGAATACTTTCCTTATGCGGGAATGGACTATAGAGGTGATCCTGAAACATCCTTGCCACCAGGGGCGCAGTGGGATGAGATAGGTTAGTGAATCATTTTGAAGTTTTTAATATATTTTTTATCTGATTTTTTATCGTCCAATACTGACAAAAAAATTTAAATTTCGATGTCATCTGACACGACCAGCAGTGCTTCGTCGCTTTGACAGGCGAGAGGCACAACTCGTAGCACCTCCACAAGATGATGCAGCAGAGATCTTGGCAGAGATGGAGCACAACCTTGAGAGTTTTACCATTGATATTCCAAAGACATGAACCGATCATATATCTCTAAGGCTCCAGAGACACGTGACTGGTGATTCAGGTCCACTCAGGAAATTTTTGCGCAAGGTGGCATGCGCTATAGTGTGTTATCACGACCATCATCATGGATAGCTGATGATCAATGTAGATCGACATTTTGTTTTTTGTATCAGTATCTTTTAGATCATAAGATGTTTGAACCTATGATCACAGACGATGTAATATTTTTTTTTTACACAAACTTATCTATCTTAATGATATTACTACTTTCGTTCTCTGAGTATCTTGTTCAACATGGATTGAATGTTGTTTTGATTTACTTTGTTAATGTTGCAGATATCTATTTAAAACCTGATTGGCTAATGCATTAGCCATTGTGTTTAAATTTCTTGAAATATTTTGATATTCGATATAATCAAATTTTCGTTCCAAGAGACGAACCTTCAAAAATAATATTAACAACAATGGCTTTCTAATAGCATAAACTATGTTTAAATAATACAATGAGTTGTGAATCCAACCTAATGATCAAATGTCGAATACCAAATGTAATGGAATCAAATAATAACTCAATGATTGAGCTATATTCTGCAATATTGTTCGTTGTTTGACCAAGGCATATCCCATGAATATAAACTAACTCATCGGTGGGTGAATAGATAACCCAAGCCGCAAAAGAAATGTTTCGTGTACTACAACAGATGCCATTAGCAAAACCAACGTAATTTTGAAGGGATGTCGACATCTGCAATATCAAGAGTCATCAAGATAAGCAGCGATAGTAGTAACAACAAAAACTAATCTAGGCACACCTGTCTAATATAAGGCACATTATACTAAAATGTAACTATTGTACAAGATATATCTTCACACGAAAAGTCATGCATAATATCTCTTAAGATAAAGACCATTTTTGGGTTTATCTAAAGAGACCCCATCATAATCAATTAATTCATTGGCTCCTTTTGCAAGTATACACTTGAAAATATAGGGACCATGCCACATCGGTTCAAATCTACCAACACCTAGCTTGTCGTTAGCTTGATCATATACTAAAACTAGGTCACCTTCTGAATGAATGCAAGGGTTAACACTCTGATCATACTGAGATTTCACACATTTCTTCTTATCCTTGGCAGCTAATGCAGGGGTGCGTCAAGTCCCATATAATTGTGTTAAGTATAGAAAGTGTTTCTCCTCTTCAGAGGTAGTTGGTAACAATTCAATGGCTAATTTGAGTGACGGTATTTCACATTCAATGGGTAACACAGATTCTAAACCATATAAAATTTGAAAAGGAGTGAACCCTATAGCAGTTTTCGCAGAGGTACAATATGCCCATAATCCCGAAAAAAAAAAACATGGTATTCCAATTAGATTTATGAGTCCCGAAAATCCGTTTAATCATGGTGGTTAAAACCTTGTTGATGGCCTCAACTTGACCATTAGCCTGTGGGTAATACGGAGTATAATTATCATGGCATAGGCCAAGTTGATTAGAAAGTTTGGCCATCATAATATTTCAAAAATGGCTCCCATGGTTCGTAATAATAGCTTGAGGGACACTGAATCGAGCAATCACATGAGAATATGAAAATACCTGCAATTTTTCCATCAGTCGCGAATGTAGCCATTGCCTTGGCCCATTTGGTAAAGTAAGCTACAGCGAGAATAATATATCCATGCCCCCCAGCCGAGTGAGGGTTACATGTAATGAAATCGACGCCCCATTTCACAAAAGGACCGACAGCAATGATTGGGTGAAGAGGAGGTGGAGGTGCAAGCATATTTCGATCAAAATTTGGCAGTTGTGGCATTTCCAAACAGCAATGATACAATATTTGAATAAAGACGGCCAAAAATAACCAGCACACAATATCTTTTGGATTGTGGCAAACCCATACATATGACCACCATACGCTCCAAAGTGGAAATCATTCAAAACCCTTTCAGCCTCTTCGTGAGTTATACAACATCGAAAAACAGAATCCGCACCACGACGATAGAGAGTGTCCCCAACAATATTGTGTTGTTGGGATTGGTATCGGATTCTCCATCGATCTGATTGTGAAAACTCTGGGTGAAAGGTTTGGGTCTGAAGATATATAATGATATATCCATACTAAGGATCTACAATACTGATTAGAAACAGAGATTCATCCGCAATAGGATTATCTGCCACCGTTTCAGACTCAGTATTGGGAAAGTCACACATAAGTTCAGCAAACGTTAGTGATTTATTTAACTTGGACTTCTCGAACTCCAAATCAAACTCTTGCAAGATAACAATCCATTTGGAATATTTTCCCCCGAGCAATTGTTTTGTCAATATGTACATCATCGGGTTGCAATTAGATATTACTGTGGTTTTTCTTAACAATATCTAATGACAGAATCGTTGGACAACTTGAACTGCCTCCAAGGCCAATTTCTCCACATGTGAATACTTGATTTCCATCGATTTGAGGTTCTGACTTAGGTAATATATCACATGTTCGTTGTGAGATTCATCCTCCTAAACTAAAACCATTCCAATCGTGGAATCAGAGGTAGCCAAGTATAAAAAGTAATCCTGGTGGTAATTGGGCGGATGCAATAACGGTGCATGGTTCAACACATTTTTAAGTGCATCAAAAGATTTATCGGCAATCTCATCCCAAAAAAATGGAACATTTTGTTTCAACAAATGGGTAAAACCTTTCGTTAACTCATCATAGTTCGGGATAAATCTACGTAAAAAGTTTTCTTTCCCTTGCAAACTCTGCATTTGGCGAAGAGTGGAAGGAGGAGGTAAATTGATGATAGCCTCAACCTTCGATGGATCGACACAAATGCCATCTTTTGAAACAATGAACCCAATTAATCATCTTGATTGTAAACAAAAAACACATTTGTGTGGATTCAAATGACTTTTGCAATGCCTACATCTCATGAAGATAGCTTGTAAGTGTATAGGATAATCTTCTCTGCGTAAACAATGAGCAGGTAAGTCGTCCAGATAAGGTTGTACAATATGTTTGATATCATGAAAAGCATAAGACATATCTCTTTGAAAAGTTTCACCAGCATTTTTTGGTCCAAAAGGTAGCTTGCAATATGAAAATTTGCCCCAAGGACATATAAACGTTGTTTTAGGTTGATCGGCAGGGAGTATGTTGATTTGATTGTAGCCAAAAAAACCATCCATAAATGAGAATATTTCGTTTTCGGCACAATCATAAACGATTTGATCGATATAGGGCATAGGATAGTTGTATTTTGGACATGCCTTGTTAATATCCTTATAATCTGTTGATTAGCGGTTGTCATTGATGTCAACCCAAGCAGCACCAGGGGCTAACCCAATATTGCATGGGAATTTTGACCTACCAAAATAATATATTCTGGGTCAATAATGCTTTTGATGGTTTCTACTTGTCGAGATGTTTCCGTTGATATATGACACGCCATGTAATTCTTCACGGTTTGAGATATATTCATGTTTGAAGTTTGTACCCCCAGTTAGTGGGCTAAAACCCCATGGGGTTGGGGCATGGGTCATTGAAAAGTCATAATTAATATTTTTTAAGCTCCTAAATTCCCTCCCACGTTCACTTGTTGAAGCCCCTCTCAACTTAAGGATTTGTGTTCCTCTTGTTTGCTGCTATCATTGTACAAACACTGATAATAATTGAAGATTAACGAATGCTCTAATTGAAAGAAATACTAATTCAACCCCCCCCCCCCCCTCCCTCTCAGTATTTCCAACAATTGGTATCATAGCTTGGTTCCTTCAATAGCAGTTTAACAACTGGAAGGAGGTCATGGAGCATACCAAGAATGGTGTACCTCTATTCAATGAAAATAATTATTCACTTTGGAAAGGAAGAATGGAGGTCTATCTCTTGGTGCAAGGTTATGAAGTATGGGACACTGTTCAAAATGGATTTACATCAACTGCGGATGAACAAGGTAAGAAGAATTTGGTAAATGATGCAAAAGCAAAGAATATTATTATCAGTGGACTTATTGAATCTGCGTATTATAAGGTGTTGGGTTGTAAAACCGCCAAAAATGTATGGGACAAGCTTGAGAATATATATGCAGGTGACTCAAATTTCAAAGAAGCAAAGCTTCAAATCTATAGAGAAAATTTTGAGAAACTCAGAATGAAAGAAGATTTCAACATTGCTGCATACTTTCAATACATTGATGAAATAACCAATACTTTGGAAGGATTGGGAGAGCGAGTTGACGAGAAGAATATTATACGAAATATTCTTAGAACGTTACCAGGGAGATTCAACCCAAAGGTATCGGTCTTAGAATACAGTGAAAATCTGGACAAACTCAGCAAAGAGGAATTACATAGAGTTCTCATAGCATATGAAATGAGACTTGATGAAGAAGAGGGTACTTCGCATCTAGAAACTGTGTTCGTTGCATCTAAGAAAACCAGTAAGGATAAACAACCTTCAATTGAAAAGACATGCACCTGCAAGTGTGAAGAAAAGGGAGACGATGAAGAAGGTCTTTCAGATGAAGAATATGCTTACTTCACGAGAAAACTACAAATTGGTAAGGGACAATTCAAAGGTAAACTTCCATTGATATGTTTCAGCTATAATGAGGTTGGGCATTTTGCAGCAAAATGTCCAAACAAAAGTAATGGCAACTCAAAAAGACAGAAAGGCTTTAAGAAAATCAACAAGCAAGGATCCAAAAGGAACTTTCTCTCTAAAGAAGATAGCTCATCATCTGATGAAGACAATGATAGTGAAGAAGAAGCCAATGTGAGAGTATTGTTTATGGCCAAGCACAATAAGCAAGAGGTATCAAACAACGAAGAAGAAGGATGGACCATAAACGAATTTTATGAGGAAGCAATCAAGCTTATAAAAGATCTCAAGGCGGAGAAGATTCGTTCCAAAACTCTTGAAGAACAAGTTCAAGGTCTCAAAATTGAAGTTGAAGAACACAAATGCATTGAAGAGTCACTTCAAAAGAAGTTGGAAGAAAGCAACCAAGAAAGGGAAGAATTAGAAGCCGAAGTAGTCTTGCTGCGTGAGGAAGTGAAGAAAGGAAAAACTATCCAAAACTATACCAACAGCTCAAGGGCATTGGAAGAACTCATCAACAATCAACGATCTTACAATGACAAAACTGGCATTAGTTACAAAGAAGAAGAAGCAGGACCTTCTACAAAAAAATACAATGAACCTATGAGATCTGACATGCATGTAGACTTCATTGGATAAGATTCGCAAGAATAGCCTTGGAAGAAAATTCCTCGACGAAAATTTCCATCCAGGTACCAACATATTTTTTATGGCTATTGTTATTCATGTGGAAAATTTTGTCATAAAGTTGTAGAATGTCGCACGTACCCTAGGAATGAATACAATTCCAGGAGATCTATCAAATATGAACCTCCCAGGGCTCAGCGAAACATCAATAGATTTGAACATTTAAGAAATAATATTGAATGTTACAAATGTCGAAACTTTGGACACATAGCCAAAGACTGTAGACTTGAAAATCCTCCAAAAGAATCTTCGAAGCCACAGAATGAACGAACATGGAAGAAGAAGAAGAATGATAATTGTGCTCTCGCTCTCAAGGCTCAAAAGAACAAAGATGTGTGGTATGTTGATAGCGGTTGCTCAACACATATGACTGGAGATAGAAATAAATTTGTATCTTTGAAAGAGAAGAAGGATGGAACCATGTCCTTTGGAAATGATGGATCTTCAAATGTTATAGGATCAGGTATTGTCACTCTCGGAAGCAAAGATTCTCTAGCCAATAATGTTCTATTGGTTGAAAATATGAATCACAATCTGCTCAGTGTTGGACAAATGTGTGATCAAGGACACACAATACTATTCAACTCCACGAAATGTGAAATCAAGAAAGGCGTGTATGGTGAAATTGTGGCTACAGCAAGTCGGGCTCCAAATGACATATATGTTCTGGATGAAGCAACTAATTCATGTCTAATAGCTAAAGAGGATGATACAATAATTGGTAGCAATGATGATCGACTAAGTAAGAAGTTTGCTACAAAGGTGCAAAGTGATTTCGAGATGTCTTTAATTGGTGAGTTGACATACTTCTTAGGGCTTCAAACATCTCAGCAAGAGAAAGGAATATTTATATGTCAAGCCAAGTACATCAAGGAAATGCTCAAGAAATTTAAAATGGAAGATTGCAAACCCATCCTTACTCCAATGGTAACAGGTTGCAAATTGAGCATAGACGACTCATCTAAGGATGTGGATCAAAGGTTGTATAGATCTATGATTAGTAGTCTTCTATATGTAACAGCTTCCCAACCAGATGTTATGCAAGAAGTTGGACAAGTAGCAAGATTCCAAGTAGCACCAAAAGAATCACATATTAAATATTCGCCAGCATTGGAATATCTTCGCCAGAAGCTTGGGATTCTCCCAAGTTCTCATTAGATTTTCCTTTTTCATAATATAAAGGGGGAGTGGAAGTATATTACAGGTCTGCAGGACGGTTGTGTTTCAGGGGGAGTTACCCTTTGCCATTGATGTCAAAGGGGGAGAGAATGTTGTAGGAAGAGGTGTCATGATCGTAGGGGGAGCTGCCATCAATTCCAAAGGGGGAGATTGTTGATCAGCGGTTATCATTGATGTCAACCCAAGTAGCACCAGGGGCTAACCCAATATTTCATGGGAATTTTGACCTACCAAATTAAGATATTATAGGTCAATAATGCTTTTTATGGTTTCTACTTGTCGAGATGTTTCTGTTGATATATGGCACGCCATGTAATTCTTCACGGTTTGAGAGATATTCATGTTTGAAGTTTGTACCCCCAGTTAGTGGGCTAAAACCCCATGGGGTTGGGGCATGGGTCATTGAAAAGTCATAATTAATATTTTTTAAGCTCCTAAAATCTCTCCCACTTTCACTTGTTGAAGCCCCTCTCAACTTAAGCATTTGTGTTCCTCTTCTTTGCTGCTATCATTGTACAAACACTGATAATAATTGAAGATTAACTAATGCTCTAATTGAAATAAATACTCATTCAACCCCCCCCCCCCAAGTATTTCTAACATAATCGACACATAATCTGATATTCCCTTGTTTTTTCATAATGGTAATTTTTGTCGCTCCTAGAGACAGCCTTGAGTTGTGAAAGACCAGTGCCTAGGACATCTTAAATTAGCAAGGAGCATATGCTATAACAGAGAAAGTTATCAATGAAAAGCTCTCATGATATTTCCTGAAAAACAAGGAATATTAATCTGAATGGGACCAAGACCTTCAGAAACTGACACAAAGAGAGGAATATTGTAGAGGCAACATGCAAAACTTCAATATAAAAGCAACAGACAATTCAGAGACAGCTTACTGTAAAGAGGGCCAATTCAGAAACACCTCACAGAAATAGATTATCAGAAGGTGTATGTAGTGAATGAAATATTGAGAGAATATTAGTTGTCATTGAGTTGATATCCAGATACACAATATTACCATGTAATGGGCTTACCAATCTAAGAATCCATACATGACAATAGCGTTTTAAAAACACCCTCCCAAAGAAACTAATATAGCGGAAATACGGTTTAGATGAATAGTGGAACAGAATATCATGCCTGAGCCATATTTAAAGCGCTTGACTAATCCGAGCATGGGTATCAACTAGGATAAATCCATACAAAAAATAAGTGAGCCACTCGCATTCCAGAAACATGATACAGGAAAGATGGATGAAATGAAAATGTTCTATTAAAATAACACATATAAGAGAAAGTTACAAACTGTGAAATACCAAAGACCAGAATCCTCTTAACAGATGGAACTCCTCCTCACTGAGACCCTACGGGCTCTGAGCCTTCATACAAGAGTTCAACTAAAATGTATACAAAAATCCTTTCACTACATAATTTTCTGATAAAATCTGGAACCCTAAATCATCTGTTCTTCGGGAGCTTTATAGGAGAACAAGAAAGCTCGAAAAGGGAGTAGGTGATGAATATTTAATTTGCTTCATAAAGACAGGATGGCTGAAACGTGCACACCCATACTGCTGAGTGACTCTGTAGCGCTGTATGTACTCTGCTGCCTGCTTACTGAAATAAATGCGCTGGGTAGAAATCTCTTCAGGAACACGGCAAACAAGTAAAATCACATCAACATTCCATCCTTTCCTGAAAGAAAATGGTGCTGAAAAAAAAACTTTAGGGTGTTGTTTTCTGCGAATGGTACCCTCTGCCTTCTAAACACTGAATTACGGCTAAAAATCTTCAATGTTTGGCGTTGAATTCCTCGATCATTCATTGATATTTCTCTGCTGCTCCATTAATGTCTCCATCTGCGAAATCTACACCTTTGAATGACTCTGGAGGGTTTGACAGATTTTAACCCTGCTTCTTTTAATGGAAGTTTTGTCGGCATACCTTCCCAGGGCTTTCTCCATAATTCCAGCCTCTGAAAAATGTTCCTTTGATGTGTTCTCTGTTACTATAATAAAGGCTGTAAATCATGGCAGATTTCTGCCACTGTAACCCTGAAAAATCCGCAAACTTGTTAGGAAAACCAGGCACGGGGATGATGGACGTGGCGGGATCAATGAAAGTGGTCATGCGGACATGGCGAAATGGTGGAACAATGCGGGGTGGCGGAAAAATGCAGTGAAACGATGGAGGATTGACTAGTGTAAGTTTTTAACGTAAAACATTTGAAATTTGACAAATGAATGAAATGTATAAGGGCAGAGGAAAAATACGACAAACATATGGAACGGGTGACGTGGAGGTACGGAGTCGACTGGCGGAGAGGTAAGTGATCTGGACCGTCAGATCTCAGGAGAAGATCGACGGCTAAAAATACATCAGAGGGCGATGGACCGTGGGCCAGGGGTACGTTTTCCCCGTGTTAACCTTCGTGCAGCTTCGAGGAGCGATCGCCGTTGGATGGGCCGCTCTAGATCGGACAGCTCACAGCGATATCGCGTTGGGTTTTTGCACGAACAATAACGCGCGATGGAGGGTCGTTTTTGGGCCGTACGTAGAGACACGCGGCAAACGATGTATGGAATCGCTCCAAAAAATAAAATACCGCCTACCGCCCAAAAGCGGTGCGATAGAAACCGGGCGAGTTTTGCACAGTGCACGGCGCGGGGACCACCGGGGCGGGTGTACTGTGAGCCGTTGATCTACGGTTTAAATGGACGGTGGACAGGCGATTTGGGCGACGAACGGAGTGGGCCACGGGCGCGATGAAGACTTGCGAATGCCGTCAGATCTGTACAAATCGACGGTCATAAACACGCCCGATATACATATGTGATAAGCGCCTTTATGGCTAGCACTCAGTTTTGACCTCCGGTCATGTGGAGAAAAAGGTGCAGGGGCTAGGGCCGAAAGGTGCTAGGCCTTAAATATAATATAATGTGGGATTTCGGCCCTTTTATGCAAATTTGAGGCTGGGAGGAGGTAACGATGGGCAGAAAACGAGTTTCTCAGGGCAGAAAGAGGGGGTTTGAAAGGTTTAAGCGAGATGGCTTATCAGAATTTCAATAGAATGCTGGCGTGAACAACATTGGCTCCACCTGGGGATGGCACGTTCATCCCTGGGCGTGTCGAGAACTTCGCAGACCACCTGATAATATTCCGTGCGAACTCTTCTCTTCAGCACTTCTACTCTTCTTTTCATAATTCATCACGACACCCACATTATTCAAACAAGGGAGAAAACAGGAAACTAATATACAGTATAATACATCAAGCTATCTCTGCTTGAATTAGAACTAGAAGTAGGGTTTAAGAAACTGACCATTTACAGGGGCATCAAGCAAGTCACCCTGTAAATTTTCCAACTTGAAAGTATTGTTACCTCCTTGTTCCACGATCTTGAAAGGACCAAACCAGAGTGGATCGAATTTACCATGTTTTCCTTTTTCAGCCCTCCGGATATCCCATCTAAGTACTAAATCACCAATCTAAAAATTCCTATCCTTGGCATGCTGATCAAAAAGGTATTTCATCTTCTCCTGATACTCTGTCAGCCTTTGACTTACTTGGTTTCGTGTTTCTTCCAATTCCACCAGTTGATTCATTCTCCTGGTCATATCATCAGGCTCTTCTTGACTTTCTTGCAGGAATCGGGCTACTGGTAGGGCTAACTGTATAGGGAATACTGTCGCCCTCCCATATACTAATTCATATGGGGATTTTTCAGTTGCTCTCTTACTGGTGATTTTATTTGCCCACATAGCGAACTTCAACTGGGAATCCCAATTCTTTTGATTTTCATTAATAGCCTTCTTCAGTGCCCTTACCAGGGTTTTATTGGAAGACTCTGCCAAGCCATTTCCCTATGGATAATACGCTGTAAAGTGACTTAGTGTGATGTTATACTGCTGACAAAAGCTCCCAAACTTTGCAGACTTGAAGGCTTGTGCATTATCAATCACTATTCTGGCAGGGCAGCCAAACCTGGATATGATGTTTTCTTCCATGAATTTTATTATCACAGTATCTGTGGCGTTCCTCACAGGTATGGCTTCCATCCATTTTGTGAAATAATCAGTGGCAGTTAAAATCCACTTATGTTGACCACTCAATGGAGGATGTATTTCACTTATAAATTCAATCCCCCATTGTCGGAATGGTTCATCCACGTGCACCGGAATCATGGGAAGAGGTGCCATCTTCTGTCTTTCAACAAACTTCTGACACTCCTCACAAGCTCTAACCTGGGCAAAAACATCTCCAAAAAGCTTGGGCCAATAAAAACCAGCTTTCGGGATTTTGTGAGCAGTGGCCTTCCAGCTGTAGTGACCCCCACAGATTCCTTCATGAAATTCAGCTATAATACTCTCTACCTCATCCTCTGTGAGACACAGGAGTAGGATGCCTGAGGGATCTCGCCAGTATAGCCGACCATTGGTGACTATGTACTTCTGTGATTTCAATCTTAGCGTTCTGTATTTAGTTTTATCACAGCTTGGAGGGCAGTTGAGTGTGAGGAGATATTCTACTATCTCTTTGTACCACTAACTGGTGAGGTACTTTATATGTGTTCCCGAAGTAGCTACCCCAATTCCCTGTCACTCTTCTTTCTCTTTAGATTCCTCACCTTCTATAATGGACAAGTTTATGCCCAGAGCCTGATAGTTTGATTCAGATAATATTTTGGCAAGCCCCTGTCCTTTGATCAACTTAGTAGGGCGGATGTCTAATTCATACTCCTGTATCTTGGCAATCCACTTCCCCCTTTTTCCTTCACTATCCCCTTGGATAAGAATATCTTTTACAGTAGTTGTAGGCACAAATGCAGTGATATGGGACTGCAAGATATATATGCGGAATGCTTTGAGGGATTTTACTAGGGCGTATGCTTTCTTTTCTAATATGTCATACTTTAATTCTGCATCACGGAGCACCTGACTGAAGAAGGCAATGGGTTGCTCGTACCCTTCCTCATTTTTCTGCAATAAAACTCCTGCTATTGTATGAGGTGATGCAAAAGAAAAGATCATGAAATGTTTAGCGTAATCTGGTCCAGCTAGCACAGGGGCTTCTGCAAAAGCATTTTTTATTCTGGTAAAGGCCTCTCGTGATTCTTGGGACCATTTAACTTCATTATCTTTCTTCAGCATGTCAGTTATATGTCTAACTATTTCAGCATAGTTAGGAATAAACCTTCTCAGTAAATTAATACGCCTTAGGAACACATGTACTTCCTTCTTATTTCTGGGAAAAGCAATACCATTTATAACCTCTACCCTCTTAGGATCTATCTTCACCCCATATTTTGTTACAATGTGTCCCAAAATTTTACCCTCTTCTAATGCAAATAAAGACTTTTGAGGGTTTAGAGAGAGACCATACCTTCTGCATTTCTCAAAGGTTCTACGCAGATGCTCAATGTGCTCGGTATCATTCTTCGAAAATACAGTGATATCATCTAGGTAGACTACCAAGAATTTATCTTGCTCCCCAACAAAAGCAATGTCCATGGCCCTCTGAAAAGTGGCCCCTGCATTAATCAACCCAAAAGGCATCCTGGCATACATAAATATACCCCATGGTGTGGTGAAAGCAGTCTTCTTTTGATCTTCTGGAAATACAGCCACCTGGTTATAACCAGAAAATCCATCCATCATTGACATCCTAGAAGCTCCAACCACCTTCTGCAGGATGTGATCCATCTTAGGCAGTGGATAATTATCCTTTAAGGATGCTCTGTTTAAATTTCGGAAATCTACACACAGCCTTATTTCTCCGTTCTTCTTTCGGACAGGAACTAGGTTTGCCACCCATTCAGAGTACCTCAATGGCACAATTATTTTGGCCTTTAACAGCTTCTTAATTTCCTTCTCAATAGAAGGAAGCAGCAGGGGATTTATTTTTCTGAGCTTCTGCTTATGAGGCTTTGCATCTCCCTTTCATGGAATTTTGTGCTGCATAATACTGACATCAAAAGTTTTTAGGTCCTGATAAGACCATGCAAACACATCTTTATAAGACTGAAATAATTTCTAATATAGCTTTTTATATTCTCCTGGGATCTTCTTGGATAATTTTACAATTTTAGGGTCAGCATCAGTACCAAGATTCAGGTCTTCTACCTGATTTTCTTCTACCACTTTGCCTGGCTGCAATGGGACATCATTCTTGTCAAATAATCTTTCTAGAGGCACCAGCCCTCTAGGTATAATGTTTCCCTTTAACTGCAACACTTTATTACCTGCCGTTTTCTTCTCCCGGTTTCTTTCTGGAGTGTCTTCAGTCTCTTCTTCTTCATCAGCATTAATCTCCATATTGGAGAATTCCCCTACTGTTTCCAGGAATCTCTTCATCTGTTCTTCATCTTCAAATACCTGCCAGTGTTTGATGTTATCTGGGATTGATAGTCGATAACGTACCTCAATTTCATATCTTAAAAGAGGGTTCTGAGGTGGACGAAATGTACTAGTAGCCACGGCAAGGGAATCAGCCATCCTATTCTGTTCTCGGGGCATGAACTAGATATTGAATGCCAAGAAGAAATTTTCCACCATGTCCCAAACTTCATTCCTATAAGCCCTCAGTCGTGGATGTTTGGTTTGACACAAATTCCTGACTTGTCTAACCACAAGTTCTGAATCTCCCAGAACTTTTAAACTTTGTATGTTCATGTTCTTGGTTGTCTGCAATCCTAACAGAAGTGCTTCATATTCAGCCACATTAATAGTAGCTTCATATTCTAGCTTGAAGGACAATGGGACCCATTTCCCTGTAGGATAAATCAATAGTTTGCTCAGTCTTGATTTGGCAGAAGGATGGTTCATGAGCATAATCTTGATCTTCTTCCAGCATCAAGCATGAGAAATCTCCTTCTTTACTATAGACTGGTGAATTAACAAAGTTGGCAGCCTTAGTCACCATCTTGAAAAATATAGTTTCCCTGTACAACCTCCTCTCCTGGCCACCAAAAACTGGGATAGTGGCATATGTTAAATCCAACTTAATTGACCCACCAATTTTTGTTCCCAAGGACCTTGATAGCAACATACCAAAGCGAGCTGGGATGTCAGCCACCACGATGTCCATTACCACACTTTTTGCTGGGGGTTTGGGCCAAATTGACCACCAAATCTTTGATCATCCCTAGGCATTTAACTCTTTTGGAGTCAAATGAATAGAGGTCCTTGTATGGACGGGTGATTTGTAGTCCTAGTTGTTCCATGACTGACAGAGGCAGTAGATTATGGGAAGCTCCAGAATCTAACATACAATTGTGTAATAGCAGGTCATGAATCACTAGAGACACATAGAAGGGAGGAGTAGAAGCATCTAACTCCTCGACATGTGGACCAAAGACAACCATGGGTATTTCTTCTTGAAGGTTGAGACTATCTGGGGTGAGTGCAACTTCTGGAGGGATCATAAAAGAGGTGACTTGGGATTGATATGCAGGTTGCTTCAACAGTTCAGTCAAGGGAACTGGAATTTTGACTTTCTCAAGTTCCTTTTGCAGGCTGAAGACAGGAGAGGACTTCTCTATTACAACCTCCTTTAACTCCTTATTTTCAGCTGAGGGTTTGACTTCTTTTGACACAGACTTGGTAATAGGGGGGATGACTGCTTTTGAAGAAGAAGAAGGGATTTGATCATTAGACTGCAAAGGTTTGTTTAGAGGGCCCTTACCTTTGTCTGTGACTTTCTGCATTGTAGACTCCTTCTGAGCGGGAGCTTCCTTCTGGGGTAGCTCTTCTTCTTGATCTTGAGTACGAGTCCTCTTCCTAGAAGATCTGAGATCGTATCTTCTATTGAACTGTGCTTGCATGAAATCAGCAAATTTTTTACAATAATGATCAATTTGTGCATCTTCTTTGTCTCTGGCCTTTTCTTCTTCTTGCAATGGGCACTCAGTTCCATCATTTCCTTACAAAGGGCATTCTTCTCCATCACTATTTGAAAAAGCAAGATTTGCATATTCCAGTCCATAGGCAGTGTCTTCAGTAGAATCATCTACTGGACCTTCCAAGTACAATCGGTGTGGTACCTGATCCTGTTGCTCCTTTGTTTCCCTGGGCAGTATTTGCAGGGGTGGCTTCCTATACTGAGGGTTGTAACCTCTGTTTGGAGCATTGTGGAAATTCTTGGAGGCTGAATTCTTGGCTTCCAATTCAAGCTTGACCAGTTTACCAGAAAGGTTCTTAATCATTTTTCTCATTTCTTCAATTCTTTCATTAGCTGAGTCTCTGTCTTGGTAGGAGGTAGATACCTCCTCTTTGCCCCTTTTTCTAGTATCTTGTTCAGATTTTCCCTTTGATTTGCCAGTGGAGGCAAAGTTTGCTTCCAAATCTAGTGCATTTGCCTGAGCATCATCCAGAGTAGCGAGCTTTCTTTCTCTGAGGGAGAAACCAAATTCTGAATCGAACGCTGCTACAAAAACAACTTTAGCAGTCGTTTGATGAGGTTTCATATCAACAGGAAGACTCAAATACAATTTATTAAATCTCTTGATAAATTCTGACACTCCTTCATTATGTCTTTTCTTGAGTGTATTGAACTCAATAAGACAATGTCCATGGTCTTTCTTCTCTCCCCATTTTCTGAGAAAAGTATCTTCCATTATTTCCCAAATGGTAATAGAACGACCTGCCAATGTCTTAAACCATTTTCGAGCTTCACCATCAAGATATTGGACAAACAGCCTTAAGACCACATCCAAATTTTCCACATTAAAATTTTCTGCAAAAGCACAGAAGACCTCAAGATGTTTTTGAGCATCAATCTCATTTTCCCCATTGAATCTGGGTAAAATCTTCAAATAATCTTGAGGCATATCATTTAACACTTGGGGTAATGCCATAGGGGCATATTTATTTAGCAAGAAGCCTGGAACATTGGCCATTGGAGGGGGTGGATGAAATGCAATAGTTTGATGAGTAAGAGGAGGAGGAGGAGGTGGGAGTGGAGTATGAATAACAATAGGAATGTAATGAATAGAAGCTTGAGGTGTTGAGGGGAATAACGGTTTGTTAATAGCAGATACTTCAGTGACTTCTTTGACCTCTTTGACCTCAGGAGTAGGGTGAAAATTATCTTTATTTCTCACACCTCCTCGGGGTGGACTATCTGAATAGTAATCTGTATCTCCCACAGTGGAGTCGGGAGCTAGCACTTGGGCTACTTGAGAAGAAGAGGATGGAAATTTTTCTATAGACAATTCATGAATTTCAGAGTGAACTAATTTTCTTTCCCTCCAATTTCTCCTATGTATGATCTTTTCAGGGTCAGACACTGAAGGTGTCTTTGGCTGAGACGTATCTGACCTCAGGTGTGGCTTACGAGGAGCCAGGACTGTAGATAAATTTATCTAATAAAAAAATGTGGAGTCGCCAAGGTGAGGGATCTACAACTCTCAACTCTCCATGCTCACCTACTTGAAGAGTGAATTAGATTTTGTCGAGGCCCAGGGATTTTAATTTTCTCAACTTCGTCCCCGGCAATGGCGCCAAAAAGATGCTGTCGCTCCTAGAGACAGCCTTGAGTTGTGAAAGACCAGTGCCTAGGACATCTTAAATTAGCAAGGAGCATATGCTATAACAGAGAAAGTTATCAATAAAAAGCTCTCACGCTATTTCCTGAAAAACAAGGAATATTAATCTGAATGGGACCAAGACCTTTAGAAACTTAGACAGAGAGAGGAATACTGCAGAGGCAACATCCAAAACTCCAATATAAAAGCAACAGACAATTCAGAGACAGCTTACTGTAAAGAGGGCCAATTCAGAAATACCTCACAGAAATAAATTATCAGAAGGTGTATGTAGTGAATGAAATATTGAGAGAATATTAGTTGTCATTGAGTTGATATCCAGATACACAATATTACCATGTAATGGGCTTACCATGATAAGAATCCATACATGACAATAGCGTTTAAAAACACCCTCCCAAAGAAACTAATATAGCGAAATACTAGCTAGAGAATAGGAACAATATCATGCCCTGAGCCATATTTAAAGCGCTTGACTAACTGGTATGGTATCAACTAGATAAATCCACAATTAAAAACTGAGCTCACCATCATTCTGAAATGATATGTATGAGATGGATACAAATGGAAAATGTTCTCTATTAAAATAACACATATAAGAGAAAGTTACAAACTGTGAAATACCAAAGACCAGAATCCTCTTAACAGATGGAACTCCTCCTCACTGAGACCCTACGGGCTCTGAGCCTTCATACAAGAGTTCAACAAAAATGTATACAAAAATCCTTTCACTGCATAATTTTCTGATAAAATCTGGAACCCTGAATCATCTGTTCTTCGGGAGATTTATAGGAGAACAAGAAAGCTCGAAAAGGGAGTAGGTGATGAATATTTAATTTGCTTCATAAATACAGGATGGTTGAAACGTGCACGCCCATACTGCTGAGTGACTCTGTAGCGCTGTATGTACTCTGCTGCCTGCTTACTGAAATAAATGCACTGGGTAGAAATCTCTTCAGGAACACGGCAAACAAGTAAAATCACATCAACATTTCGTCCTTTCCTGAAAGAAAATGGTGCTGAAAAGAAAACTTTAGGGTGTTGTTTTCTGCGAACGATACACTCTGCCTTCTAAACACTAAATTACGGCTAAAAATCTTCAATGTTGCGCGTTGAATTCCTCGATCATTCATTGATATTTCTCTATTGCTCCATTAATGTCTCCATCTGCAAAATCTGCACCTTTGAATGACTCTGGCAGGTTTGACAGATTTTAACCCTGCTTCTTTTAATGGAAGTCTTGTCGGCATACCTTCCCAGGCCTTTCTCCATAATTCCAGCCTCTGAAAAATGGTCCTTTGATGTGTTCTCTGTTACTATAATAAAGGCTGTAAATCATGGTATATTTCCGCCACTGTAACCCTGCAAAATCCACAAACTTGTTAGGAAAACCAGGCATGGGGATGATGGACGTGGCGGGATCAATGAAAGTGGTCATGCGGACATGGCGAAATGGTGGAACAATGCAGGGTGGCAGAAAAATGCAGTGAAACGATGGAGGATGGACTGGTGTAAGTTTTTAACGTAAAACATTTGAAATTTTACAAATGAATGAAATGTATAAGGGCGGAGGAAAAATACGACAAACACGTGGAACGGGTGACGTGGAGGTATGGAGTCGACTGGCGGAGAGGTAAGTGATCTGGACCGTCAGATCTCGGGAGGAGATCGACGGCTGAAAACGTGTCGAAGGGCGATGGACCGTGGGCCAGGGGTACGGTTTCCCCGTGTTAACCTTCACGCAGCTTCAAGGAGCGATCGTCGTTGGATGGGTTGCTCTAGATCGGACGGCTCACAGCGATATCGCGCTGGTTCTTTGCACGAACAATAACACGCGATGGAGGGTGGTTTTCGGGCCGTACGTAGAGACACGCGGAAAACGATGTATGGAATCGCTTCGAAAAATAAAATACCGCCTACTGCCCAAAAGCGGTGCGATAGAAACCAGGCGGGTTTTGTACAGTGCACGGCGCGGGGACCACCGGGGCGGGTGTACTGTGAGCCGTTGATCTGCGGTTTAAACGAACGGTGGACAAGCGATTTGGGCGATGAACGGAGTGGGCCACGGGCACAATGAAGACTTGCGAATGCCGTCAGATCTGCACAAATCGACGGTCATAAACGCGCCCGATATACATATGTGATAAGCACCTTTATGGCTGGCACTCGGTTTTGACCTCCGGTCAGGTGGAGAAAAAGGTGCAGGGGCTAGGGCCGAAAGGTGCTAGGCCTTAAATATAATATAATGTGGGATTTCGGCCCTTTTATGCAAATTTGAGGCTAGGAGGAGGTAACGATGGGCAGAAAATGAGTTTCTCAGGGTAGAAAGAGGGGGTTTGAAAGGTTTAAGCGAGATTGCTTATCAGAATTTCAATAGAATGCTGGCGTGATCAACAGGAACTATGTTAGATACCCAATCCGTCAAAGGAATAGGATAAATAAATCCTGGTCGTAATAGCTTCTCAGCTTCAGCTTTGATTGATGTAGCTTTCCGTGGATGTATTGGACATAATATCTGTCTAATAGGCTTGGCATCTGGGTATGTCTTAATTTCATGGATTACAATCTCAGGATCGATACCTGGCATCTCTTCGTAAGACCAAGCAAAAATGTCTTGGAATTCTTGAAATAGCGCTTTGTAAGTGTTAATCTCTTCCATCGAACAAGAAGCACCTATATGAATGTTTTCAATAATTCTAGGTTTAATTGATATGTTAATAGGAACTGTTGAAGAAATATTTCCCAAATTTGTCTCAGAATGCGAATGTGTAATCGATCTGGGATTTTGTGGTTCCTTGACTTAATCAATTGTAAAAATAGACGAAAAATTATTTTCAAACTTATCAAGATTGCACAAAAAATAAGGTCTATGATGTAGATCATCCCATGGTGATTCATCCGATGACAAAATTTCCCGAATACTTTCATCAGTTGCAAATACAAATTGAAAGGGATCCGAAAATGATGTCAAGGTTGAGCTCGATAGAGAAGATGATACTTCACTGATCACATTCATTTGATCAGGAAATTTTGATGGGGTGTCGGAATACGATTGTACTGCTACATATGTTGTTTCAAAAGGACTTAAAGGCATCTCGTCGTTGTAAGAGTCTAATTCTGATTCTGAAGGCATGGTGCATGTGTCATCAAATGGTATTATGCTTGATGAGATCATATTGATATTGGAAATTGTTCGCGGTATGTTGGGTGGGAGTATAGTGAAATTTCCCATGAGAGCAGAATCCTTCATTAATCCTACACCAACATCTTCGTATGGGATAACCTATTTTCCGACATGATGAATGCTATATGTAGAAGTAGGGTTTGAAAAAAAATATAACAACTGATCGATTTTAACAATTTTTCGTTTGTGAGGAAACATGATTATCCAAAATACCGATGAAACAACAATAGTCATGGTGTCAAACCAACTACGACCCAGAAGAAGATTTTAATCAAGAGGGGAATCAACAACTTCCACCTCTAGGTTAACGATTTTTCCTTATACTTCTATACGTAGATCCTGGAGCATTTCATATGGATGAAAACCTCTTCCATCAAAGCCTTTAAGGATAGTCGGTGATTGGTTAAGTGTCGGAGAACCAAGGGTTTTCCAACAATTTAACGACATTATACACATATATTCCCCCTCATTAATTACAATACGAAAAACTTGTCTTGATTTGACTAATACGGGAATCTGAAAAGCCATATGATGAGGGAGTATAGGTACAAAATTTTGGAGATGAAAGACCATAAGGTTTGAGTCTTGAGGATCAATAGCTCTGATAGCTGATAATAGTAATTTCCTTTATGTTGGACATGATTGTAGCACTTCTAAGGTCGACATTGTTGAAGGGGATATCACCAAGTCTTCAACGATGTTGTAATTCTGAGCAGCTCTCGCATGTGGATTGAAAGTCGATTTTCGAAGTACACCTTTAGGAGGCAGTTTAATCACTAAATCAGGGTTAGGTTTCTCAATTTGAAGTGGTTTAGAAACTGAAGGAAGTATGGCTGGTGTTTGACTATAAGTTTCAGTCTCTTTACAAGTTACAGGACTCTTAGATCCATAGTCTTGAGATTGTGTCGCAACCATGACCTGAGACATCATAAAATATATGTCGATGAATTGGAAGAAGATCCGATCATTTTACTATCTTGAGAGGGAAAAGGATCCTTCAAGACAGCAGGTGTGGGTGACCCTTTGACAAATTTGGATACCTCGGATCGATGGGGACACTCTTTGGTATAGTGATCCTTGTCACAGATAAGACAAGGATAACGAGGTTTTCACTTTTCATCAACTGGTTCGGTTTTTTCTGTTTTCTCTTTAGGAGATGTATTTTGTTTATTTTTATTCTTTCCTTTCTTATTATTGTCAGTTTTAGCTTTAGTCATGGATGAATCTACAACATGAATGTCGGCAGAAGTTTCAAGGGAAGAATATCCTTCAGGTGAGTCTGGTAAAATTATTATGGGAGAAGTAGGTTTAGATGACTTCTTCTTACTCTTTATAGCACTAACTATACCAATTACACCATCTACAGAATGAGAACCAGAAGGAGTTGCAGTAATTTGACCTGGGCGTGGTAAGTCGTGATTTTTTCCGTATAAAGTACCAGACTGTGTAAATACAAGGTCTAAATATTTTGCTTGAGCTGTGACTTGTCCTTTTGTAACAACACCTCCCTTGGTTACGTCTTCAGTGATCTTTGGAAGTAGTGATTTAATGAACCATTCTGCCAAAATTTGATCTGGAATGGAAAATTTCACTAAACTTCGTCTACGTCTCCATTCATGTATGTGATCTTAAATGTATGTAGACATACTCTGTTTTAATGAAGTTAAGAGTTCTGTGCCACGTGGAAATTCAATATATCACTTTGCAGCTAAGCCTATCAATGTTCTTTGAAAAAGTCTTAATCGAATGTAACCATTGATTAAGGAGTTGGATGCGCACCAAAGATGATAAGTCATCACATGATTTGAGGGGTCTTCTCTTGATTTTCCTTCAAACTTAGGTATATCACTGGGCAACTTATTTGGCATTTCCGGCCAAAACGGAAGATAATAAATCGGATCATTTGTGAGGCGCGACAAATATGGAAAGTCTAAAGTTGTAATAAATGGTAACAGACGGTTAGGGTATTGTTGAGCAAACTAATAACCTTGAGGAACAATACTAGTACTCGGAGGAGGATATCCAGGATAACCTGGAATAGCCTATGCATATGGAATTGGAATACCTCCAGGGTATTCAGGGTTAGCCATACCAAACTGAGGTTGAGCTAGTATTTGATATGTATAACTAGGGTATGGTTGACCTTGGTAGACTAGATTTTGTCCTTTTGGTCCATATTGAAACTACCTTTGAAAAGGTTGATTCACAAACTAACCTACAAAAGGTTGGCTTGTTGGAATTGTAGCTGCACCAGGTTGTCCTATGGAGGTTTGAACAGTAGACTGAACCAGAGGTCCAGTTTGATGAACAATGACTTGGGGGATTGCCTGTGTTGATGTCGTTGTTTGAAGGGTTGTAGCAACAGAGACTTGGGAAACTCCAGGGATAGGTGTACTTGGTTGTTGAACAGAAGTTTTCATAACAAATTGGATAGGAGTTCAACACTGTTACCGATGAAATAGGTAAACTGACCTCAAAATGGGAACTCTAGCCCAAAAAAACTCAAAAAACATGAAAAAACACTCCAAAAACAAAAACAAAAAATGTATTCCAGAACGCACTTGGTTTTTTTTAAGGTCAAATTTCAACATTTTATAAAATTATGCTAAAAACAAAAAAAAATCTTGAAAAAAGGATTGAAAAAACACCCTCAAAACAAAACCAGTTGATGCTGGAATAACAAAAAAAAAAAAAAAAATTATGTCATATTTTTGACATTTTTAAAAATAGAAATAACATTTTTTTATTTTTAAAATTCAAACATTAAAAAAAACCTAAAATTTAAGAAAAAATAAATTTAAAAAATAAAAACATTTTAAAGCTTAAAATTTAAAAATATATAAGAATAAAAAATTAAAAATTAAAACAAAATAAAATTTTTAATTCAAACATTAAAAAAAAACCTAAAATTTTAAATAAATAAATAAATAAAATAAAATAAAATAAAATTTAAAGATTAAAATTTCAAAATATATAGAAATAAAAAAATAAAAAAAATATTAAATTAAATTTATTTAAAAAAGAAGAAGAAGAAGAAGGAGGAGGTTTAAAAAAGAAAGAAATTATAAAAAATAAAATATAGAAACTAAATTTAAAAAATAAAAAGAAAATGTTTATTAAAAAAAAATAAAAATAAAAAATTAAATCTAAAGAAATATTTTAAATTTTTTCAGAAGACTGTGGATAATCCGGCAAGCTCTCCAGTAAACAATAACCACAGAAACTTGAAAATCTAAAGAAATATTTTAAATTGTTTCAGAAGACTGTGGATAATCCGGCAAGCTCTCCAGTAAACAATAACCACAGAAACTTGAAAATCTAAAGAAATATTTTAAATTTTAATAAATTTAAAACTTTATAAAAAAACAAAAAAAAAAACAAAAAACACATTACTTAAGTAAAAAAATGAAAATTAATTAAAAATAAAAGATGAAAAATAAAATACAATAAAAATATTAAATTTAAAATATATATATATTAAAAAAACAAATATATTTTAAAAAATAAATTAAATTTAAATTATAAAAAATAATATATATATATATATATATATATGAACTTAAATTAAAAATATATATATTAGATTTAAATAAATAAATAAAATGTTAATATTAAAATAACAAATTAATTATAAAAATAAAATAAAAATAAAAATAAAAATAAATTTAATTAATTAATTAATAAATTTAATTTAATAAATAAATGAATAAACAAATAAATTTTGAAATTTTAAAAAAATAAATAAATAAATAACTTTAAAAATCAATTAAAAATGAAAAATTAAAAAACTATATATATATTAAATAAAAAACAAATTAATTTGAAAATATTAAGTTATATATATATATATATGTAATTAAAAAAATAAAAAATAAAATTATATATATATTAAATTCAAATAAATATTAATAAATAAATATAAATAAATAAATTTAAAAAATTAAATGAAAAAACTAAACATTAAATTTAATAAAAATAAAAAATTTAAAAAAAAAAATAAAAAATAAAAGAAGAAGAAGAAAGAATTTTTTGATCGTGGTGGCGCCGCCAATCGGCCTCCCTCCCAGATGGCGGTGGAGGTTAATTCCGGCAATCAGCCTCTTGCGGCGGGAGGGCAATTCCGAGAATCAGCCTCCCGCTCAGGTGGCGGCAAAGGCTGGCTGCTGAGCGGGCGTGGAGTTGCATGCAGCCTCCCCGCCCACCAAGCGGCCGGCCTCTGCCGCCACCTGAGCGGGAGGCCGATTGGCGGCGCGACCACAATCAAAAAATTCCTTCTTCTTCTTCTTTTTTAATTTGATTTTTTTTCTTTTTTGTTTTTGATTTTTTAATATATTTTTTTTTTTTTTTTAATTTCAAAAAATTAATTTTTTTTTTTTTTTTAGATTTTTTTTTTTTTTTAATTTAAAATTTATTTATTAAATTTTAATTTAAATTTTTTTTTTTTACTCTTTTAGTTTATTTGCTTTTCATTTTTAAAATTTATAAATTGTTTCATTAAAAAAAAAAAAAACAAACAAACAAACAAACAGTAAATTTATGGATATTTGTTTTTTAATTATTTGCACATGGTTTTTTTCATTTTTTTTTGTTTTTTAATGATAGTTTTTTTAATTTTAATTCTTTTATTTTAATTTTCTTTTTCAATTTTGAATGTTTTTTTTTTTTTTTTTTTTAAATAAATAAATAAATAAAATAAAATCCCTTATTATTATTATTTTTTTTAATTTAAATTTTTTAATTTATTTTTTTCTTTTTTGTATTTTATTTTTTTTTATCTAAATTTTAATTATTTTTAAATTTTCTATTTTAAATTTTTTTTTAATTATATGGTTTTTTTTAATAACTTGGAAAAAATGTTTTTGATGTTTTTTTTTTAATTTTTTTGGTTAATTTTTGTTTTTTTTCTTTAGATTATGTGTTTTTTTTTTCAAATTTTGTCATTTCTTTTGATATAATTTTCGAATATTTTTGTTTTTTTTTACATTTTTATTGGTTTTTTTTATTGTTTATATATATATATATATATATATATATATATATATATATATATATATATATATATATATATATATATATATATATATATATATATATATTATCTAAGTTTTGTGTTTTATTACCAACATGAAAATCACCACTCTAAAAAAAACAAGGTTGATGCTGCATCAATACGTTTCAAAATTAGCATGAAAATCACCGCTCTAAAAAAAAAAAAAGTTGATGCTGCATCAATACGTTTCAAAATTAGCATGAAAATCACTAGCATTTTAAAACAAATATTCATACTTCATAAATAAAAATATTAGTGTCAAAAATGTGCACAAAAAAAAGGGGGTGATTTTGCATCACCACTTTTCAAAATCGGGTACTTTTTATGCTACCAAAAAAAAGTAGGTAACAGTGCGGTTACCTATTTCATCAGTAACAGTGTTGTTCTTGGAGTACTCTGACCAGCTTGCTAACTACTAGTTACAGATACCTGAGGTGTAATTTGAAGTGTAAGCTGGGCAGGTTACTGGACTTGGGATAACCAAATTGACCAATTAGCTGACCAGGTTGATTATAATGTACTTGTACAGTAGGTTGCAAATGTTGTTGTTTCAACGATGGGTTCCACACTGTATTAACGTCGGGATAAGGAGCTCCCATTAAAGGTTGCAGTACATAAGGTTGACCATAATCGGTTTGAGGTATTGGAACGTAAGTTTGATAATTTGCTAGATAATTTCCAGTAAAGGGTTGGCCTCCTTGAAAGGACGATTGATGTTGATAGCACTGTTACCCTTGCGGAGGCAGTTTTCCTTGAAAAGGTTGTGGCCCTGGTATAGGGTACTACCCTTGAATAGGTTGTCCTTGAGGAGTATACTCCCCCCAAGTGGTAAATTTCTACCTTGAGGGTCAGTTGAAGGAATATTTCCGGTCATCATATAGACTTGTTCCATTGTCAAATTTTTGGTATTAGATTCATTAAGACCAGTTGATTGTGTAATTTTTTCAGAAGAGGGAGATGCTCCTGAGAAAGTACCAGAGAGCGACTGGTATCCAGTAGGAATTGATGGACCACCATACAAAAAAATTATGGGGATGAAGAAAACATGGATGACTCACCTGACATGCTTGATGAAGAGATGTAACTACCTCTGGGTATGGAGTAAAAACGAATGCAGTGTGGTGAATAATTGAGACCAACACTATGTATAAAATCAGTGAATTGTTGATACCAAGGGTCTAGTTTAAAAGGACTGTAAGGATAAATCGGTTCACTATACCTTAGATCTAAAGATTCTTGACGCGGAGGAATTGTGCTCTCTTCTTCTGTGTCAATAATTTCTTCGATACTAATCAGGCCAGGAGGAAGGTTCTCAGTAATGCGAAGCTTCACTCAAGGTGAACGAGGGCGACTAGGGGTTCGAGCTATGAACTCTGAAGTTGACTCAGACGAATTAGATTCAGATTCAGGTTCAGATATTTTGGGTTCAATAAGTTGAGTATCTAATAATTCACCGGTTGCAGAATCAATTTTGATTAATTTTGAAATTTATGGGTGTTCTTGATTTCTTCCTACTCTCTGAGGTTGATTTACTTCGTAAATGGGATGTATTATTACATATTTTCCTCTTGTTCAGTAGATCTGGTTCCTGATTGTTGACCTTTTTCATATTTAAGCTTTTCTAATTGACTTGGTGTATACTCACGGGGTTTCCCCTGCATTCTACAAGAGTGTCTCGGTAATTCAGCCACGATTAATGTTTAACACATGAAATCAAAAAATCTTTCAACAAAATAGACCTAAGGCCGCTAAGAAAACAAGAAATTTAAACATACGCCTACAAAATATAAGAGACAACCATGCACAAACAGTATGTTTCCACACTAAAGACACTAGTTGGTGATGAAATCCAACGTCGTAGAAGTTTAATGTGGAAAACTTGGCGGTTGGAACAGTTACCCTGACAACCAACTTAATGAAACAGTCTTGTGCAAGTCTCTCCACTTATGCCATCTCGAAGTGAAGAGTACCCTCCGGAAATTCCAAGTGAGTCTAGCCGACGTCTAATACAGTGGGACCTTCCCTCCACCGTCACCTTGGGAAAAAACCTAAATATTTTGGCCACTAAGGTCATCAACGGAGACAAATGCACCTAGGGGAAAAGTCTACGATCTGATATACACGCAAGGGCACAGTATCAAGCTCAATCCCCTTGAAGGCTCCTCGACATGGTAAATCTGAGGTTTTCCAACAAGTGACCCCAGGATCCTCGACAATTTTTAATATGAGGTTTACCATTTGTATTACATGCACATCTTCTATCTTTTCCAATGAGATAGGTACAATTACCTCACTGGGTCCTACATGATCTCGTGCTTGAATCTTTTAAGAAAAGCTTCCCAGAGTACAAATTAAACAATTGGATTTGCCTACCACAAGATTCTACTTGTTTGTTTAAGCTGCTTTGGAACGTTTATTATAACCTATTCCCAAACACTAGCCTAAGCTATATTGGTGGAATGAGCTCTAGAAAATGTAAAAATGCCTAGATTGATTTTATTAGGCGTTGTATTAATTTGCATGTTATTTAACACAAAGGGTATGGAGTTGAAACTTTGATGATGTTGTGACCAGACGCAAAATACTTTAAATGCATCTATATGAGAAATGCAACTCTTTATTTTCAATGAATCTTATTTAGGAGAAAAATGAGAGATTTATTGATTTTCAAAACACAAACTTTTTCATCCATAAACAAGATCCTTTTTTAAAAGAAGACAATTCATTAAGAACTAAATTTGCAACAATGAAAAATTTCTCTTTTGAAATGAAATTCCTTGAACAATCAAATCAAAAACTACAATTCAACAAACGATCAATTTGCAAAAGAAAACAATTCCTAAAAAACTCTTAAATTTCAAAATCAAAACAAAATTCTAATTCTCAAGTCTAACTAGAATGTTTGCGGATGATTTCTCTTAGTTGTGATCAGACTAAGAAAGTTTCCACTTATCTCAGCAGAAATTAAATCATCCAAGAGTGCTTTGGTGTTGAATTAGGCTTCAGTGAGCTAGAAGATCTTCCGAGTTTACAAATGAATAGGGTACAAATATTCATCAAGGTAAGGTTCGCTATAATCCTAATGGCTCAAGAAGACAAAATCATAAAACCAGTACGCTGACACAAATGAAGGTATCTTTCACACAGAGCAGCAATAAACCAGGGAAAACCCTAACTTGTTAAATGCAAACAGGATGATAAATCACACAAAACTCAAAATTTTTTGAAAAGGACTTTTCACACAAGATTTCACAACTAAGATGGATCAGGGAAAACTTGAAGAACAAGGTTATCTAGCTCTGAAAAAGAGAAATTTAATTTTTTTTAAATTTTCCAAGGGGTGCGCAACTTACAGTTGAATACAGTGCGTGCATGCGCACTGAATTGAAATAAAAGTTGCACACGTTGCCGCTCTGTTTTCTACAGAAAACCGCACAGGCAAGGAAACACTTGGAAAAAGTAAATAACAAGCTTTATTTTTAAGGGATTCTTAAAATTTATCTACCCAACCACACTCACAGAAGTCAAAATCAGAAAACTAAAATTTCAAACTCAATACAAACAAAGAAAACTAAGCTCTAGATCCCCAGTATGGTCGCCAATTTTTTACGAGGATTAAACCCTCTTGCGGACAAGAGTGACCTCCCTAGTACTCCAGCAAGTAACTAGAAACAAATATCCATTTGAATACCTCTTTCTATAGATTAATTGCATTTCAAGATTATTATAATAGTAAATTAGAGAGGACATGCTCCTACCTTGAAATCCAAACGTCTGATGTAGGCCTTTGTCCTGTCACTCCAAAGTAGTTCTCCAATGAGTAGAACCTATAAGGAAAGACAAGACAAATAATCAAAGCATATACAATATATAATAATCAAAAATACTAATCCAACTTAGGGATCAAGGAGTCTAAGTATTGACATTATTCCCATAAGCATAGAAACAAAACAATGAGAAAAAGAGATCCATATGTATTATCTTAAATAGAAAGAGTAATCTTACAACCTTATGCCTTGATGTTGTACATATTTCTCCTGAGGTCCTGAACAATCATTCTCCTTCAGTCTGATAATCCTTCCTCTCTATAATGCCAGCATGAAGTTATGGACACATAGGTGTGATCTTTCGTGTGCCAACAACAACTCACTAGTGTAGAAAGTATGCACTCTATGAACTCTCTTCAGCTTAGAAACTATATAGATTAGTCTCTAATCACACTGGTATCTACCCTTCAACCTGAAACTTCAGCTCAATTTATAGGGAAATGGAGGTAGTTTCAGTTCCATGAAGAGGGGGATGGATTCCTCTCATGAAGGGATTTGAGTTCCATGGACCAAGGGATAAGCTCCATGAGTAGAGGGATAAAGCTCGAACTGGCGTGACTCTAAAGGCTTCTAGTTGGGAGAATATTCTACCAACTAGGCTTCTAGAAGTTACTTTTTTATTTTACTTGCTTTTCATGGGCGTGTGCAGGTTTTAGTGGCAAAAAGTGCAAGATTCGTCGCAGTTAATGGACGGAACATCAGCGCATGTGCAGGGAAAGGCTAGAAAAATCACGCAGGTAGACTTTTAAGGGTTTTACAGATATTTTTTCCAATTTCCAAGACTTGATTCAGGAACATGAGTGTTTTTTACCTCTAAGGGAACATGATATGGATGGTGATAGACCATATAAACAGTAAAATGTCATGGTGACAAAATGACATGTAACAGATTGCCCCCTAAAGTGCGAAGTCTGAGATTTTTTGTGAAGAGTGAAGTGCTTTATCATTTCGAGGATTGGATTGGAGACACCGATCCAAAACCTGTAAAAACATTCAATGCAAATATATATCATCGCTAAGGTAGGCATTCCCATACTCAGATCAAAACTAACTAAATGTTTTGGTACAGATATGGTTTCAATATTGCATCAAAAGTAGACACAGTATGGATGTAGCCATCTAGTCTACTATATCATGAATAATAAAACTCCTCGTAGACTGGATGGTGGGAACCAGATCCAAGGTCTTTATTTTCGCTTCTCGAACTAGTACAAATCTATCCATGTGATTGATTGTGTCGAAATCGAACGTGGTAGAAACCACTTGATTATGAGTCAATGATGTGAATCGTTAGCAAATGTGAGAGAAACTACTAATAATGACAATGGCTCTCAAATTACTTCAGTACAATCTTTGAAGTGTGAATGAATGATTTTCAGTCAAACACTCATAGAATCTTTCAATCGAAGGTCAATGATGCAACCTATCGTCGAAGGCAAGAAACATGCCATTAGGGCATGTAGATCCCAAGGCATTGATTGGATCCTAGATAAAATTTCTAGATAATGAGTTGATGTCAATATAAATTGATCTGTCGCAGAAAATCCTATGACACGAAACCATTAGATTAAGTTTTGAAGAAAGATTTTTGAAGTACTGACTTAGGGATGGTCAACGTGAATGGAGACAAATGTTTACAATGAATGGTTTATTAAACTTTCTCTTGAACACATAACGACACTGTAGATGGCTTGGTAGCATTTGACCTAAAGCTAATAGCCAGAAACCAGCTGAAGACTTTCAATGTGGTTTGATTAATTGTTAGACAAAGGATTTCCCAACTCAGATACAAGTGTGACAAAGTGTCGTGTTTAAGAGCGACATGTTGCTTTCTATAATAAGGACGACAACTGGATTCTTTTTCTCTCTTTTTCCCCCACCATTACTAGTAAGTACCTCTTTATTTTTGTCAAGCTTGAGGAGGATAACATTTGCTTGTTTGTGTAAGCTCATCCTTTAGATGAGTCCATATTAGTATTAAAATCGAACCCTAAGAAGGAGTGGTTTGGTCATATTGTGATCGACAGGTCCTGTATTGTTAAATTTTCACTAGTCCAGTATAGGAAAAACTTGACATTTTTCAGTTTAGGGAGTTAAAAGAAAAACATAAGTAAACTCCATGGTTTGTTCTTTTTCATAATTGTAGTCTCTCAAGCCCGAAAAAGGATAAAATGATGCAGGAGAGAACTCTATTGACTAGGATTAGTCAACATGTACCTTTTTCGTAATTAGTCCAGTTCAGTCCGGAAAAAAGGTAAACTTATACTGAATGGACAATCATTCATTTACTTTAACGAGTTCGAATAGTCAAGTACTCAACAATATTTTCATGTTTCAAGATTCTGAAGAGGGCTTAAAGAGTACTCCATGGTTTCGCTTTTTCATATTTTTACAGAGCCCGAAAAAGTGATAAAAGTATACTCGATGTCAAAATAATTCTTTCCACCAAAAATCCTGTATCCTGCAGAAAAACTCAAACGATTACAAATATCTGCTTGCAAAAAGAAAAAATATTTAGATTTGACCTTTTCAAAAGTAAAAATAAATAAAATAATAATATTTTATTCATTAAAAACTATAAAAAGGAATTAAAATAAGTCATTTTCACCTTTTGTTTTTTAGAACAGTGCATAGAGAGCTTTTGACCAAGAACTTCCGAAGCTGATATCAGAAGAACCGATCGTTCATTTTGGAAACTGTTAGAACCAGGTAATCCACATTGATGCAGAGATTCTGCATAAATTAGAGTAGAGCGCATAGAAGGGTGTATATTTCCTTTGGCATGAAAATCCTCATCAAAATCTTCATTAAAACCACATTCAATTCAAACCAAAATATATATAAAGAAGGGAGAACCGAACATAAACAAAATAATGGTATATAATAACAACAAGAATTTCAGATTCAAACCATTTGCCCGAATATTACATTTGATGGCCTCTCGGCTTTCACCCCCTTTACATAAACTCTCACACCATTTCTCTCTATATATCTCTCTCTTTCATTCTCACACAAACCTCATATTTATACATAATTGTGGATTAATTTCAATCCATGATTTCCTCCACCAATAACTCAACCAAATTCTAAAATAGCTTTTATCCCTTTTTTGACTCAACTAAGTTCCATTTAAGGAATTCCTAATCCCTAAAATATCTATCCAACCCAACTCCACTCATATTCTCAATTAATTAAGAGAATATTTACAATAAATCTCAAACTCAGATTTTTTCTATTAATTTAAATAAAAATGTGCATAATTTATAAAATAATTAAAAAAACATCACCCCCTAAATCACACAAATAAATAATGGAAATTAAGCAAGATGCTCCTGCATCAAACTCCCCATGTAGAGAAGTTTCCATAGACTCCTGTCTATGAGGTCTGTCGCTTTTCTGTAATAATGTGATAGCCACAAGTCTCAATAACTTGCTCCCTCCAAGATTCCAAACTCTGTTTTGTTGCTGGTCTTTTAAAGTATCAACTCTATTTTGTAATTTTGCACAGAATTTCCAGAATAGTTGTCTGCTCAACTTAGTGTTCCTAAATTGATGTCATAAATTGTCAACCAGGGCTAGTAAACTGTTGAAGTGAAGTGCACCATATGTGCCTAGGTATCTGTTTCTCACTACGTTGTGTTTAGTGTTTTTCAAATGTTTTTGGTTTTGTGTTTTTATTCTAAGGGAAAAAGAACTAAGTGTTGGTAAAAAGAAGTTGTTGGTCATACTAAAACAGAGCAAAACCTATTCTAAACTATGTATGGCACTTGAGAACAGAAAATGCAATACTTTAACAAGAGAAATAACTCATAGCATGAACTCAATAACTCATAACATGAACTCAGTCCAATTCATTCATTAGAAATATGTTGGAATAATTTGAGAAAAGGATGAATTTAATGTAATGAGGTTCTTCTAAGTAAACAAAAATCTACAATATCACAGAGAAAATCTCATCCATGGCTAGAAGTTTATTGGAACACATTTGGAAACAGATAGTCTGCAACCTAGTGAAGAATTCTACTCTAAATTAACCTATGACACCGAAATTAATCCATTCCACAACTCAAAATATCACTGTTAAACCTCATTCAAGAATCTTTTGGAATAGCTTTGGAGAAGAGACAGTTTGTGAAATTATGAGAGGTTGCAGAACAGTCAAGACTTCAAAATGACATTACCAATTCTTGTTCCTATGATGATGATGTATTAGTAGAAGTTAAGAACGGGAGTGGTTTGTAAATAATGAAGACCATCAAGTCTAACTTAACAACTAGAATACAACTGAATAATAAAACTAAAAATACAATGGATAAAACTGAACTAGAATGCAATCATTCAGACTTGAAATACAGTGAACAGAATTGAACTAGAATTCCATTAACCTCCGGAGTTTTACAACTAAACTAAAATGCAACTAATCACTGAAATACTACAGCTTTGTCTCATTCGGTGTTAGTGGTATTTTGGAACAATTCATAGAACAAGACTGGCTGTAACATGTGATGTAAATGAGCATAAAAACATAAAGTTCAAAAAAACGCAACTAAGCTCTAAAACACCACAGCTAAGTCTCACTCAGTGTTAGTGATATTTTGGAATAATTCGTAAGAACGAGACTAGCTGTAACAATTGATGTAATTGAGCACAAAAACGTAAAGTTCAGAAAAAATGCAACTAACTCCTAAAATACTACAGTTATATCTCATTCAATGTTAGTGATATTTTGGAACAATTCGTAAGAATAATACTGACTGTAGCATCCAATGCAAGTGAGTATAAAACACAAAGTTCAGAAAATTGCTTAAGCTAGGAATGCAACAAGGCTAAAGTTACTTATCTAAACAATGTGCACAGAGCTTCTCGGGCAGTAGGGGCCCTCTACCACCGGATTAGCATACAAATCTCCTTAAGATTGCCTCAGATCTTGCAATAAAGCGGTACTTCTTTCATTAAAGGAAAAGTATTTCAAAAACAGAGTATTACGGTCTTTTGAGATCTAGCAACAAAACATCAATCTAGCTAGTTGTCTCTCGGTCTTCCAAGTCATTCTTATAAAAGAAATACATAACTACCCTTGAGAAGAAATAGGAACAAGTGTCTTTTTCAATCAAAATCAAATTAGAACTCTTGTGGAGGCCTCGTACTTTTCTGGAGACATCTGTAGAGTCCCTGTCCTGGTAGGAATCTGCTTCTTGGCTTTGATCTCTTCCACGTGCATAACCACATGTAGCTTCTTTCTCAGACTTCGTAGAGAGCAATAAATGATGTGGGAGTGTTGTGGAATTCAACCATATGCGTTTTCTCTTATAGTGACACCTGTAACCTGTGAGAACATGAAGATAGCTGCGGAATAGGCGACTGGCTACAGAATGGCTGCATTCTGTAGCTGAGTCTAGTCAAAAATTACTACAACAACAAAAACATGAAAATATAGCAAGTCAGTCATTGTATACATTCCTAAAGTGACTTTAATCAATCCTATTGACCATTTAAGCCTGTAAGTGCTAAGGGACAAAGGAAATGAAGTGAAATTTGATGAAGGGAAAGGACATCTTTGGGGCTCAACATACCCCCACTGCAAAGTTTTTACATGTCCTCGTGCAATCAACTCATATATTCTGAGACTTCTGCTAGGACATCTAGGCTCCTTCTTCTGCTTTTCCTGATAGTCAATGGCCTCCTAGGCTTCTTTATGACCAACTTGAATCTCAAATTTATAAGTTCCCTGCTCAACTTTTTGTTTTTCTTCTTCAATTTCTCACTAGCCTTGTACAATTTTTCCATTTGTAGAGAGAGAGTTGTATTCATATCATTTTTCAGCTTAACCTGCTCCCTTAAAATGTCATTCTCATTCTTGATATGCCTATTGAGTACTTCTAACTCATATTTATCTCTTCTTAGCATATCAATTGCAAATTCTGGCGGGCTAGGAGTTTTGTCTCTACTTTCTGAGGCTCCCTTCTCTAATGTCTCAACATAATTATAAATTTGTTGTTGTCCTGGGTCTATCTCTGGAGCTCCTTCATCAATATCCTCCTCGTACTGGTACTCAGGTGATCTAGCAATTGGTGTCTCTTCATCCTCAATGTTTATAATTCTCGTTTGTCTAACCCCTGTTTTCTTCAATATACCTCTAAGCTTGTGGCTTCATCTTGGTTGAGATGGTCCTTCACCTCTCTCCTTGGCATACATTTTTATCATCTTCTCCTTTTTAAGTTGTTTCTTAATTTCAGTCAATTTCTCGGAAATTATCTCCTCACTGTCCTCTTGTATGGACTTACCAGTTTTAGTTTCAACAGCCTTGGAAATTTTCCTTCTCCTGCTTCTTCTTGTAAGTTTGCCTTCAGATGGAGATTCCTTGGGTTCTTCAAAGTGATTCCTCACTAGAAACTCATCCCAATTGTCTCCCACCTTTCTCAAATGATGTTCAATCAAGATTTTAACTAGGCCGTGGTGGTACAAAGTGGTTTCTAGGAATTGAACCCTCTTTTGAACATTAGAGGCCATTCTCTTTAGACTATGAAGTAGGAAAAAGGGTAAATTGATTTCTTCATCTAAGAAATGCATCATTAGCCGAATATGATAAATATATAAGGTACCAAACCTTCCCTCACAAGTTATAAACTTTTTCAAAATGAGCAACATATTCTGCCATTTATTCATTAGTGCTGAGCTAGGAATGTCCTTCTTAAAAATGGAAACATCCATACCTGGTGTTTTAAGCATTTGCCTCCATGTCTCATTATGAAATTCCATATTTTTGAACCATCGTTCTCCTTGCCTGCGTAATTCCGTTGCTTCTGCAATGAAAGCTTCTGTAATAGTGAATTTAACATCTCCTATTTCGACTTTTGCTCCATTGAAGGACCGTGCAAATGTTTTAGTTACCTCTTTATGAAAACCATTGAATTTTTCCAAAAATTGTAACCACCCAGCCTGTTGTAGCATTTCTTTAATTTGTGGGTAACCCTCCAAGTATTTGGTTCCAACTGGTTCGGACCTTACTATGATACCCATGGCTTCTCTTCTCAACCTTCAATTTACTGCTCTTCTATCCACGGTGAAAATGGCTGTTAAAGAGTTGTTTTTACCCCAAAGGTGCTTTCTCTGTTTATGCAGTAGGAATTAGCTACGAAAGGATGATATGAAGAGGTTATAGAATGAGTAAAACGTAGTGAGGGTGATTTACACGAATTAATGAGTTTGAGAGCCATCATGGGAGAAAAGACCGCGGAGATATTTCGTGAGAAATTCAAAATCATCACTGAATACTTCGGCCTAGTGACGTGACTGATTAGGTCACTTCAGTACTTAACCGTTAAGTTTTAAATGATGATTTGATATGGCAGAGTGGAGGGGATTTTGTCTAAAGTTTTTATGATAGGTTTTAATAGGCATGATCAACACGAATAATTAAAACAACTTTTTGAATCATACATGACTTAACTATACTTAACTTTCATGTTCTGTCATCATAATAATTTTACAACTTTACCTTTGTCTTTCCTTTAATTTTTGTGGTTTTGATATACTTTGTCCTCCATTGAAAATCATTGATTCTTCAGTCTTCATAATTCCTTTGATTTTTCTTGTTGACATATGTGTGCAGGGTCAATTTGCTGCTGAACAAGTGTTGCTGGATAATTGCCTTCAGGATATCTGGCTGCAGAATGTCTAGCTGGCTGCAGAATGTCTGACTGGCTGCAGAATGTACCTATAGGAACTTTGAAACATGGAATGGAATGTTGTATGAAATGGATCATGAAATATGGTGGAATGGCTCAGGAGTGAAGTGAAATGTAATGGAATGAAATTAATCACAATTTTGAAGTGGAATGAACCATAAAAAGTGGTCTGCAACTCGTGATTTGTAATACTCAATCTGCAAAAAGAGATCAAATTTAGAAATCTGAGATGGAAATGAAATGGACCATGGAATGGAGTGAATGAAGTATGGATGAATGGAGTGAATGAAATATGGATGAATGGAGTGAATGAAATATGAATGAATGGAGACATGATGGAGTGAGACTTATGATTTTGTGATAACTAATTGCAGAAAAAGAACAAATTTGAAAAGCTAAAGTGTCAGAAGGATTCTGATTTTCACTTTATCTTTTCTATATAAACATGCTAATCAGTGATTAGTTTTCATGTTTATACTTTTTTTTCTTCTTTTTTTCTTTTTTTCTTTTTTTATGCATTTGAATTCATAAAATTCAACTAAGTTGATGAAGAAGAAAAATTATTCTTCATTAACTTCACATCACTGTTTTCCTGGAATCTCTTGACAAATTCTTCTCTTGAAAGTGGCTTATGATACAGCTTCAATCTATGACCATTTACAAGAAAAGTGACATTCTCTTCATCTATTGTCCTGATTTTTATTGCTCCATTGTCAAAAATTCTCATAATTTCATATGGCCCAAGCCAATGTGTTTGGAATTTACCTTGAAAATATTTGAACTTTGAATCAAACAAGAGAGCCCAGTCACCTTCTTTGAACTTATTCCTTGATGTACTTATCATGCCATCCAGTCCTTTGTCGTTGGACTATACTTGTTTTCTGAGGTGTACATAGAACAAACCCGAAGGTTTCGAGATCTTCACATGAGTCGCATGTGTGCGCTCAAGAGAGCATTGTATGGGTTGAAACAAGCACCCCGTGCTTGGTACACACGGATAGACAGTTATTTCACCGGACTTGGATTCTCCAAGAGTGAGGCGGATCCTAACCTATACCAGATTGTGGTGGAGGGTAAGTTGCTGATCATTGTACTTTATGTAGATGATTTGATTCTGACGGGTGATGAGCTATTGATACTTTCATGCAAGGAGGATCTTGCTAGAGAGTTTGAGATGAAGGACTTGGGCCTCCTTCATTATTTCCCGGGATTGGAAATTTGGCAGCGCAGTGATGGACTGTTTGTTTCTCAGGGTAAGTATGCCTGGGAGATACTGGAGAAGTTCAACATGCATGGCTGCAAGCCTGTTGATACTCCTCTTCCTGGAGGTTGGAGGAAGGAGGATGCTACTTCAGCGGAGGTAGTGGATGCCACTGTTTATCGACAGTTGGTGGGGTCGCTTATGTATCCGGTCAATACACGACCCGATATATGCTATGCTGTTAACCAGCTTTCACAAGCTATGGTTAAGCCAACCAAGCTCTTCTGGAAGGTAGGCAAGCATGTATTGCGTTATCTTAGAGGCACATCGGGATATGGATTGTGGTACAGACAGGAGGATGAGGTGAAGCTATGTGGCTTCACGAATGCAGATTGGGTAGGGAGCCCAACGGACAGAAAGAGCACATCTGGAGGGATCTTCAGTATCGGGTCGACAGCAGTTTCTTGGTACAGCAGGAAGCAGAGATCCGTGGCACTCAATTCAGCAGAGGCTGAGTATATGGCAGCAAGCTTGGCTGCATGCGAGGCCATATGGATGAGGAAGATTCTGGTCGGGTTGTTCGGGTCACACTTGGAGCCTACTGTGATTTATTGTGATAACCAGAGTTGCATTAAACTCTCGGCTAATCTAGTATTTCATGATAGATCCAAACACATCGACATCAGGTACCATCATATTAGAGATTGTGTTCAGCGGAGAATCATGTTACTTTCATATGTTCCCACGGAGGATCAGGATGCTGACATCTTGACGAAGGCGCTCACCAGGAGCAAGTTCGAATTCCACGGAGGCAGGATAGGGGTTGCAGATAATCCATATCTTGTTGAGAGGGAGTGTTGGAAATGCAACAAGATGATGGAGCTTAGTGAAATGAAGTCGCCTTCACTAAGTGGGCCCGCAGGCTATTTTTGGCGCAAAGTCTATTTTTAGACATAGGGATCATGGTCTATGAGTTGCAGAATGCTATTTATGGATGATTGGTCGAGTTGGTAAAAATATATGGACCTCTATTTTTAGACATTGGGCGGTTTCTATTTTTAGACTACCGGGCTAAAAATAGAACAGTCAAATATTATTAACCCTTAATAATATTTAGACTATAAACATTATCTTATCCTCTTGGAGCACTTCAGTTTGATGCTTGGATGTGGCACATGCAGTTGACAGAAGGAAATGCGCTTTTCCTAAGGGTTAGTTGAGCTATTGCATGGTTGACTTTAGTTAGAACTCATGTGGCAGAGTTTGGTGGAGTTGATGAGACAGTTGGTGGAGTTGTGTTCGGTTTAACTTAGTTGAACTAGTTGTATTTAGTCTAACTGACAAATACACTAGTGATGAGTGGTGTGAATTAATTATTAATTAATTCACTAACTATTAACTCATAAATCAACTAAAGAACACATCAATTAACTGCAGTGCATGGACAGTTCAGTGGAGACCAGTGTTAGAGGTGGGTGAAAGGGTGAGTCTACTATCAGTTGTGACTATAGCTGTGCATGAGATTTGCACACACATTGATTGAGATTGCCAATGAGGATTGTGCAGTTCAAGCCAGTGGGATTTGAACTTGGATCTCATCATTACTCATCTTGGATTGCACAGTAGAGGCAGGCAGACTTGTGGAGGAGATTTGAACCTGTGACTTGTTCATCTTCCGTGCTAGTTTGTGTGTAGCATGTGAGATAGTGTTGAGAGCTGTGAGAGATTTGTGCTATGTATTGTTACATGTTCTCTATCATTATAATACAGATAGTTGGGGGTTTTCAGTTGTATGCTTTCCCCATTACATATTGTGTTGATATGTGTGCTTGATTATGTTTTAATGTGCGCATGCAACTGCTTCTATTTTACGCAAAATTCATGATCAATTGTAGAAGAGGTTATGTATTATGCATGAAGCTTAAATAGTGTGTAATCAGAATAATCTTGGTGAATAATTCAGCTATTATTCAAATTTCTACATCATAAAACACTTCTCATGACTTAGTGAAAGATTTGCTTCTTTACATCTCTTTAAAACCTTTTCCAAGTTTACTAAAGCTTCTTCAAATGTGTTTCCATAAACTGTGAAATCATTCATATATACCTCTACACAATCATGTATTAGATCTGAAAAAATTCCTAGTACTGCCCTTTGAAATGTTGCAGGTGCATTGCATAATCCAAATGGCAATACTTGGTAAGCATAGGTACCCCAAGGACAGGTAAATGTGGTTTTGTCTTGATCTTCAAGTGCTACTTGGATTTGGTTATAACCACTAAACCCATCTAAAAATGAGAATTACTTTTTTCCAGCTAATGTATCTAACACCTTATCTATGAAAGGTAGGGGAAAATGATCTTTAAGAGTAGCTTTGTTTAATTCTCGGTAGTCAATACATACCCTCCATTTACCATTTTTCTTTGGCACAATTACCAAAGGAGAAACCCACTGACTATCTAAAATGGGATAGATAAATTTGACATCTAACAATTTCTGTAATTCTTCTTTAACAATTTCCCTAAGATTTGGATTCATCCGTCTTTGAGGTTGTCTGATTGGTTTACAATTTTCCTCTATGTATATGTGATGAGTGCAAGTCTTGGGGCTTATCCCTTTCATATCAGTGTACTCCCATGCATATGTAGAAGAATGTCTCTGTAATATCTTGACTAGCTCTTCTTGTTGAGATTTCTCTAGGTTCTTGTTTATGTTTAAATTTTTGCCTGGAAATATCTCAATTGTAGAGCTGCCAAATTTATCCATGGAATAGAGAGACATTTGTCTTGATGATAAAAACTCAATGTTGGATTCTTCTTGAAATTTTTCATGTTTGTATTCCGAAGAGGATTCAAAGTTCTCTAAGGTATTCAGAATCTGGCTATCTTCACTAATTTCTAAAATTGTGAAGAGAGGTTGTAAGTCTTCTTCATCCTCTATCCATTGAGTATCATCTAATTCTGTAATTGTTCTTGTTGGAGGATACAAGGTAAATTTCTTGGTTGAACTACCATCAGAGATGTACATATCACCGGATCTACAACTAATGAAAGCATCAGCTATAGCTAACCAAGGTCTTCCTAATATAATTGGATGCCCTCCTAGATTATTCTTAGGAGTTAGGATCATGAAATCCACAGGGTACTCCCAAGAATCTAGGGACACTAGAATGTCTTCTATTACCCCATCAGGTTTGATCACAGATCTATCTGCTAATTGTAATAATGTGGGTGTAAAAAGAAGATTAGGAAGTTTCAGTTTATCCATGATTTGTCTACTCATGATATTGATTGTTGCTCCTAAATCAATAAGTGTGTTTTGGATCTCAGTTCCATTGATGTGTATTTTGACAACTGGATTTCTTGGGTCTAGATACTTTGGAATAGCAATCTTACCCATCATGATATCTGCTATTTTTCCTGTCAGTTGAATTTTCTTTGTTTCTCTTATTCTTTTTCCTGTTTCCCTCATGTTCAACTCCTTTATTGTCTTTGCTAAGATTGGAATTTCCTTGATACCTTGTAATAATGGGATCTTAATACAAACATTTCTCAGCTCATCTAGGAAATCATAATTAGGCACCATAATTTGTTTTTCTACACCTCTATCAATTTGTAATCTTTCTGGAAATGGAGGTGTAGAAGTGGATGTTGATGGCTGTTCTAATATAGGAGTTGAAATTATTGGTTCTTTTTGTTTTGATTTTTCAATATTTGGCTCTTGGAAAGATGTGTCTTCTTCAAGACTTTTATTTACCCGTAGAGAATCTTCCTCAGAGTTGTTTTGCTCTTGTATGATAACAGAAGATTTCATCTTTTCAAGTATTCTTCCAGACCTAAGTTTAACATCACTAAGGTCTAAAGGAGTAATCAAATAAGTTGGAAACTGTTGGCCTTCTATCATGTATGTATTTTGAGGATTTTTATTGTTGGGGTTTGGTATGGGTTGGGCAGGCAACTGATTTGTTTTCTGAGGAAATGGTAATGGAAGTGGTGGATTTTGAGGATTTTGTTGAAAATTCTGTTGAGGAAGGAAATGTGGATATGGTGGATATTGATAGTACTGAGAGTATCTTCCATAGGGATTTTGTGCTCCTTGCGCCCAAGTTTGAGATTGATTTTGGAATTGGGGCCAAGGTTGCTGCCAAGAATTCCAATTTGGTGGGGGTTGATTATACATCTGATCATGGAATCCTTGTGTTTGAGGTCCTTGCCACGGCCTTCTAGAGACAAAATTGAGAGATTCTGTGGAATTTGTAGAGGTTTCTTCTTGAAAGACAACTTTAAGACCAGGAAGTGAAGGACAACTCTTGGTCTCATGTTTTTCTGAACAAATTACACAGGTCTCTACTACTTTTGCATCCAAAGGGCACTCTCTCAAGGCATGCTTCTTTCTACATTTGGGACAAAAGATTGCTAAGGCATCAGATTCAGCTTTTTGCTTTTTTTGTAACTTAAGGGTGTCTATTTGTTCACTAAGACTCCCCAAGATATCATATTTTAACTCATCAAGCATATGTCCTATTTTTTCCCTACTTACTGTCCCAGAAGCAGACTTACTTGCCCTTGCAAGAGCAGGGTCTCTTGGTCCTTTTACAGTTTTAGATTTCCCTCTTGAAAGTTTGATACATAATTCAGCTATTTCAGGTAATGTGAGCTGAGATATATCCCCTTTTCCCATCATATTAAGGATATCTAGCCATTCATCCCTAATTTTCTTCAACAAGAGAGCTTTCAAAGTATCTTGATCTAAGTTTTCCATTTTTTCTCTCTTGATGTTATAGTTAAACCTTTCCAACAAATCTTCCAGATTTTCATCCTCTTTTTGTAGCATTTTAAACACTTCCTCCTTATGGTTGACTGGCATACAGTAATCCAAATACCTCTCTAGAAATGCATGTTTCATGTCTTCCCATGTCCTAATAGAACTGCTGATCAAACTCATAAACCATTTTAATGCTGCTCCTTTCAATGTTGAAGGAAATAGTTTAAGTTTTTGAGCATCTTGTAAGTAGTCATAGGTTCTACATAGGACTTCAAATTCAAATAGGAAGGTTTCAGGATCTTCAGTTTTGAGTCCATAAAAGTTTGGAAGGACAAAGGGTGAAATGTTTTTCATAGTTGCATTGGTTTCTTCATCTACTATAGGAAACCCAAAAGAGCTTCCCATTTCTCTTCTACCTCTTCCTCTGCCTCCTTCTCCTTCTTCACCTCTACCTCCTTCTCCTCTACCTCTACCTCTACCCCCTCCAAATAGTGTGTGTTTTCCATTAAAAACTCCTCCTCCCCCTTCTTCTGTCATAGTTGATTCTTCTGTGGAAGTTGAAAATTTTATGTCCCCAGCAGGGGTCTCAGGATCTTCTTCTAAGACAGGTTCAGTGGATAAAGTGGAAGGTCTTTCTAATGGAATATATGATCTTAAGTTCTCTCGAATTCTAGGATCAGTAAAGGATGGAATGTGGGTTTGAGTTGGAGGTGTGCTGGCTCTTGGTCTTGGTGAAACAAGTGGTGTTCTAGGAATCAAGCTTCTGCTTCTTATGAATCTACCCCTTGAGTCTCTTTCTCTACGCATGTCATTGTTTTTGGGAGGTAAGAAACAAGGCTACCTAGTTACACTTCCCCGGCAACGGCGCCAAAATGTCTGCTCAACTTAGTGTTCCTAAGTTGATGTCATAAATTGTCAACCAGGGCTAGTAAATTGTTGAAGTGAAGTGCACTATATGTGCCTAGGTATCTGTTTCTCACTACGTTGTGTTTAGTGTTTTTCAAATGTTTTTGGTTTTGTGTTTTTATTCTAAGGGAAAAAGAACTAAGTGTTGGTAAAAAGAAGTTGTTGGTCATACTAAAACAGAGCAAAACCTATTCTAAACTATGTATGGCACTTGAGAATAGAAAATGCAATACTTTAACAAGAGAAATAACTCATAGCATGAACTCAATAACTCATAACATGAACTCAGTCCAATTCATTCATTAGAAATATGTTGGAATAATTTGAGAAAAGGATAAGTTTAATGTAATGAGGTTCTTCTAAGTAAACAACAATCTACAATATCATAGAGAAAATCTCATCCATGGCTAGAAGTTTATTGGAACACATTTGGAAAAAGATAGTCTGCAACCTAGTGAAGAATTCTACTCTAAATTAACCTATGACACCGAAATTAATCCATTCCACAACTCAAAATATCACTGTTAAACCTCATTCAAGAATTAGAAATCTTTTGGAATAGCTTTGGAGAAGAGGCAGTTTGTGAAATTATGAGAGGTTGCAGAACAGTCAAGACTTCAAAATGACATTACCAATTCTTGTTCCTATGATGATGATGTATTAGTAGAAGTTAAGAACAAGAGTGGTTTGTAAATAATGAATACCATCAAGTCTAACTTAACAACTAGAATACAACTGACTAATAAAACTAAAAATACAATGGATAAAACTGAACTAGAATGCAATCATTCAGACTTGAAAGACAGTGAACAGAATTGAACTAGAATGCCATTAACCTCCGGAGTTTTACAACTAAACTAAAATGAAACTAATCACTGAAATACTACAGCTCTGTCTCATTCGGTGTTAGTGGTATTTTGGAACAATTCATAGAACAAGACTGGCTGTAACATGTGATGTAAATGAGCATAAAAACATAAAGTTCAAAAAAACGCAACTAAGCTCTAAAACACCACAGCTAAGTCTCACTCAGTGTTAGTGATATTTTGGAATAATTCGTAAGAACAAGACTAGCAGTAACAATTGATGTAATTGAGCACAAAAACGTAAAGTTCAGAAGAAAAAAAAATTTAAAAATTAAAAATTAAAAATTAAAAAATTAAAAAATTAAAAAAAAAAAAAAAATGCAACTAACTCCTAAAATACCACAGTTATATCTCATTCAATGTTAGTGATATTTTGGAACAATTTGTAAGAATAAGACTGACTGTAGCATCCAATGCAAGTGAGTATAAAACACAAAGTTCAGAAAATTGCTTAAGCTAGGAATGCAACAAGGCTAAAGTTACTTATCTAAACAATGTGCACAGAGCTTCTCGGGCAGTAGGGGCCCTCTACCACCGAATTAGCATACAAATATCCTCAAGATTGCCTCAGATCTTGCAATAAAGCGGTACTTCTTTCATTAAAGGAAAAGTATTTCAAAAACAGAGTATTACGATCTTTTGAGATCTAGCAACAAAACATCAGTCTAACTAGCTGTCTCTCGGTCTTCCAAGTCATTCTTATAAAAGAAATACATAACTACCCTTGATAAGAAACAATAACAAGTGTCTTTTTAAATCAAAATCAAATTAGAACTCTTGTGGAGGCCTCATACTTTGCTGGAGACATTTGTAGAGTCCCTGTCCTGGTAGGAATATGCTTCTTGGCTTTGATCTCTTCCACGTGCATAACCACCTGTAGCTTCTTTCTAAGACTTCGTAGAGAGCAATAAATGATGTGGGAGTGTTGTGGAATTCAACCATATGTGTTTTCCCTTGTAGTGACACCTGTAACCTGTGAAAACATGAAGATAGCTGCGGAATAGGCGACTGGCTACAGAATGACTGCATTCTGTAGCTGAGTCTAGTCAAAAATTACTACAACAACAAAACCATGAAAATATAGCAAGTCAGTCATTGTATACATTCCTAAAGTGACTTTAATCAATCCTATTGACCATTTAAGCCTGTAATTGATAAGGGACAAAGGAAATGAAGTGAAATTTGGTGAAGGGAAAGGACATCTTTGGGGCTCAACAATAGTATTTTCATAATACTATTGAATGCAACTCTCGCTTTTCCATGCCACATCATCTTTATTTCGAAAATTACAGACTCGTGTAGAAACGTTGACACCCATTCTCCTGGTTTCCAAAATTTGAAAGAATCTCAAACTGGCTTTACATCAGCATCACTCATTCTATCAACCGCATTCCATCGGCCTCTCCAACAATTTTTTTCGCCAATTCCTAAGAGTAATTCCTCTTTGTTTGAAGCTTCTGTCTCCAACTGCGTTGAACATTCAACTTTCTGAAATGAATAATAATCAAGAATTTCTTCTTGACCACAACTATAGTCATTGGCTGCCCCTATAGTAACAAATTTCTCATCCGGTGGTGTACCTGCATTCATCAAAAAACTATTAGTTTCAAAAATACAAGACCTTTCAGCCTCTTTTGATGCTTCAAGCACCAATCTCCCATCATAGACCTTCTGGATTTCAGTAGATCCTATTTTGAATTGATGGCTGCTTTTGTCTTTATCTTGTTGGTTCAATACTTCTGTTTCCTTTATGTCTCTAAGGACATAACTTTCTTGTTGCTCATGATCTTTCATCTCATCTTCAAATAATTTCTGCTCAATTCCTCTGATTTCAACATCATATTTATTAATGTTTCCTTCTGTACCTACAACCACATTATTATTTGAAGAGTTAAAACATTCACTTAACTCTATAAACGTTAGAAACATTTCATCCTTATCATGCATGGCAACTGCAATCTCTTCTGTATTAGGTTCTGCAAGCTTCATTTCTCCTTCAGGTTCCTTGAGCCATCTTTCCAAGAATTATATTTCCATGTGAAATATTTCTAGCATTTCATCACAACCTTCATTCCCAGTTTCATTTTTCTTCTGGAAATACTCCTGAGTTATCCTATTTTTTGTATCATCACACTGCAAAATTATTTCATCAATCTCATTAAACAAATTCAATTGTTTACCTCCTTGGAATATCCCTACGGCATTTTCATTATGCCTCTGCTCCATAACAACTTCAACTGGTTGTCTTACACCAAACAGGAATTCATCTATGAATTATTTCTGTGGCAACAAATCAAGACTTTGATGCAAATGGCTAGACCCAAGAATACCAGGATCTTAAACATCTCTGTTGCACATCAACTTATCGCTCACAAATTTTTCCCCAAATCAAATCCTCAATACTGGCAAATCACAATTTTGCACATATGTTCTCAAAACCCATATTCTCATAAGCCGAAATTAATAACATCTCCATCATAATTTCTCTATTTGCTTTCAAACTCATACAAGGTTCTATGATGAATCCCAACTCAAATCTTCATATAAAACTTTATGCAAAAGTATAACTCCATGTTTACACACTTTGCAGACTCATCATTCATATCATCTTTCAATTCAAAACCATGCGCCTTTTCAAATTTCATTCAGAATCAAAACTTTAATCAAACAAATGCGCCAACATTCTGCTTCATATTCAAACAATTTGACCCACTGGCAATTTCAACTTTATCTTTCCATCGCTGGCAAATTCTTTATTTAACACTTCCAATCCAACCAAACATTTGACTGGTTCCAATAACACAACCAACAACTTCTCGTTTCTATATGACTGAATTAAAATAATACACTATTACTCAATGTACTCACTCATTGATTTTATGCACAACATATCAATGAGATTTGCCTGAAGTTAATGCCAGAATACCAGCGTTCCAGAATTCATTACCTCTCGTCCAATTTCCAATATCACCAATAGCCCAATTGCCAAGGATCAACGTGGGATTCATTGTTTTTCTATGCGCCTTTCTCTTACAGCGTACCCAGGCTTCTTCTATCTCCTCAGGGCATTATCCAAAGTTTCATTCGTAAAGTTTCTGCAATTCTCACAAAAAAATTTCTTTATCGAATTCTCATTGCCGCTTTTACACATTCCATTCGACTCATAGAAAATTTATATCCAACGCAGTTAATCAGGCACATATATAAAATCATTACAGCAAATCCATGCGTTTTCATTGTTTCTCAAACCCATGATTACAATATACATATGCGCTTTTATATTATCCAATGTGCTGAACTATCTGCAAACGTTTCAACTACAACAAGTCGATTTCATAAAGGCCCTTAACCGATCCATTGTTCTGTTCAGAATAAACAAAGCTTAAAACGAATTCTAACAAACCACGTAAGAATTTTGCACCTCTATTTAAGAGATCTCATCACCGATTTGTTCAGAACCCACAACAATTATATTGAATTTCAAACAGAAATCGGCCTGCATCCTCTTTCCAGATCTGAGATCGCCTTCTACGCTTGAGAATTATAGCTCGACATCTCCACATCCAAATCAATACATTCAGGCGATTAAACCAATTTACCTGCGAATAGATTACCCTCTGCATTTACCTTTTAATCGATTAAAACTGCTGAATCGATACACATTGTCAAGCCATTAAATGAAAACAGCGTTCATCATGCCTACGTTTTCACGGCTTCAACATACATTTGTTCAATACTGCAGATATTCACATATCTGTACAAACCTTAAAATCAACTTTTCCAAACTTCAGATGTCAGAATCACTCCTTTACTACTCTATTCAAACTATGTCACTGCATAACAATTTTTAATTGCATTCTAGCAGAGATATCTTTGCGCCCTCCTACGCTCAATTTCCAATTTCCATTGTGACACATATCAACCCAATTTAAAATCGAGTTCCTTATTTGACACAACAAAACTTATGCCTAGCTTTATTCAACACAGCAATTGTGATGCTTGAGCGTATAGATCAATCTTAAAATTTCTTCACACTTCTTTTAATCGATCTTTCCAACAATCAATGTCTCAAACATATATATACATTTAACCAGAGATAAATATAACTTTCACAACCAATCACCAAATGTATATATCTGAAATCAAAACAAGATTACTTACAACTTAGTTTGGCCTGATATTCCAGATTGATGGCCCTTACAATTTACCAAAGGCTTACAGCCTTGGTTGTTCCAAATAAGCTCTCTACTCCTCTCACTATTCTCAATGTATTTTCTCTCAAAACCCCTTCCTATTTATACAATTTTAAAAATCATTTAATTAAATGCTCAATCCCTTCAATTCCTCAACAAACCCCTAAATCTCTCAACATCCCTAAAGGATAGGTCTTTATCCCTAAAATCCTTCAACTAATTAAATTCCCTCATATCCTTTTATTAAATAAAAAGATATTTACAAAAATCCTCACATTTTCCTATTTATTAATAAAATATTAAAAATCATCACACCCCATATTTACAAATTAATATTATCACACCCCATATTTACAAATGGAGAAAAAGGTCTTGATGCTCCTGCGTCAGACTCCCCATGTAAGAAAATTCATGACCACCTGGTCATAAGTCTGGATATCTCCTCCTGGATCCCAAATTTTATTTTGTAATCTTTCCGTGCTTGTTGATTGCTTCACTGCTGTTGTCATCTGCTGTTGTCTTCCAGGTTTCCATATTTTGTGTTGTAGTGCTCCACCTGCTCTGCTCTTGCAATCCTTCACTGTCATTCTCTTGTTGTCGTTCCTTTTCTTTCTTTCGGTTGTCTTTCTCTGGGATGTTTTTACCATTAACCTCCTTATCAACTCAATTTCTCTGTCCAGTATGTCCTCTGTCTGCTGATTATTTCCATCTCTTGATTGCTCCTTTTCTGCTGCTGCTACTATAAATGTTGCCTCACATGTTGCTCTAGCTGTCACTATGAATGTTGCGGCCTCCCAATCTTCCTTTCCCTCTGCAACATTCCTTTGCTTGTCACCTGCAATTTTATCTGCAATTTCTTCTTGATTATCATTTATGACAACTGCTTTGTCATCCTTCTTCAGCAATCTATCCTGGACATCCTTCAGTAGATGTTCTTTCTCTTCTTCTTTCATTTGACTATCCACCTGTGCCAAATATGTTCTAGCATCTGCAACAACATCTTCAATCATAAGACAATCATTATAATAAAAAAAATAAGGCCTCTGTACCTCTTTTCCCTTTAGCAACACTTCAGTATGTTGCGTTGATTTCTCTTCTTCTGTCAGCATATCAGTATGCTGATCCAAACTCAAAGAACTCTTGAGACTGTCAGCTAGTCTCCCCTTCTCATCAACTATTTCAATGATGTCTTTTAGCATTTGTCCACTGTATTGAACTAATTCTTTCCCAGCCTCTGCTTCAAAACTTTCATCTTCTCGAAGGTACTCTTTCACATCTTTGACAGCTTTAAAAGACTGTCTATCTTCTTCCAAACCTGCAATCACACACAAATCATTAGTTTTAAAATCACAAGACCTTACGGTCTTATTTGATGCTTCAGTCATCAAGTCTTTGGGCTGCTTTGAATCATTCATATGATTCAACTCCTCTAGCTCTTCATCACTTTCAAAAAGTAATGGTCCACTCTCTGGGTAACATATCGAAACTTCAACATCTTCCTTTTGCTGTAGCTCAACTGTTTCGAGCTTCTCTATCCTCTGTCTGGCATCAATAACCTGTTCAAGTTCCCTTAGTTCCTTTATCAACTACAAACTCACCTGATGATTCCACTTCTCTTGTAGTCTCTGCCATCTCAACTTCTTTCTCATGACATAACCATGCTTCTGGTTTTCCTCATTTCTTTGCAACATCTCCATTAACGCCTCAAGCTGAACTGCTATCTCAGCCTTCTCCCTTTCATACTCCTCTTTGCTTAACTGTCTCTGTATGCCACTTGCCTTGGCATCCTTCTTTTTTTGTCCTCTGCTGTGGTTGATTTCAGAACCTTTGTTACGACTGTCACTAGTCATCATCCTTTCCATCTCTATGAGTCCCTCACTCACTTTACTATGAGTTGCACAAAAGCCTCTTCAGCAGCAAGTCCTGTCCTGCCGCCACTTACCTCACCAAGCCCTCCTCACTCGGTCTTTTGGCAAGCAATTGGTTCTATCTCTGGAACCTCCTTTGAGCACTTCTCTTTGCTCTTCCTGGCTTCAACTCATCTGCCTGTTCACAACTGTCTTCCTTATCCAATCTCTATTGGATTTCCTCAAGGTTCTGCCACCTCTATGTTTCACCTAGAAACTTTCACCAGCTTCCTTTATCTGTTAGCAATTGCCTTTTGGGAGTTGCAATAATATTTCAATGCAAAGACTACAATATTCTATTCTTCAAAAACATATAATCTTACCTCCAAGATCTCGTCTGATCTTGTCCTTCCATTCTCCTGCACTTCAATTTCATCATTCCTGCAGTTCTGTCCAGCAAATCTTTATGCTTCCTCTGCAAAATTTCACTGTCAATCAGATTTTAAAATTTGATCCTCTCTTCCAATCTTCTGACTTATCTGGAAAACTTCAGCTGTCAGCAATAATTCCTTCTTTTCTGAGTTTCTTCTTTGCTGCAACCATCAATCCTCAATATGTTTCTTGTCAGTAAAACCCAAATCAAAATTAACCAAACACAATACCTGCATGACTCTTCATTCCTTCAGCTGTACTCTGGTTGCTTGTCTTTCATATTAGAATCTGATCTCCTTTACCTGCATTCTTCTCGTCTTCAAACAAACATATTTCAACAGAGCCAAGCTCTGATACCAAAAATGACGCAGCCTAGAGCTGCAAATACCAGGATCTTAAACATCTGTTTCAGCTCAACTTACGTCACAACTTTTTCCCCAAATCAAATCCTCAATACTTGGAAAATTTACACTTTGCACATATGTTCTCAAAACCCATATTCTCATAAGCGGAAATTAATAACATGTCATCATAATTTCTCTATTTGCTTTGAAACTCATACAAGGTTCTATGATGAATCCCAACTCAAATCTTCATATAAAACTTTATGCAAAAGTATAACTCCATGTTTACACACTTTGCAGACTCATCATTCATATCATCTTTCAATTCAAAACCATGCGCCTTTTCAAATTTCATTCAGAATCAAAACTTTAATCAAACAAATGCGCCAACATTCTGCTTCATATTCAAACAATTTGACCCACTGGCAATTTCAACTTTATCTTTCCATCGCTGGCAAATTCTTTATTTAACACTTCCAATCCAACCAAACATTTGACTGGTTCCAATAACACAACCAACAACTTCTCGTTTCTATATGACTGAATTAAAATAATACACTATTACTCAATGTACTCACTCATTGATTTTATGCACAACATATCAATGAGATTTGCCTGAAGTTAATGCCAGAATACCAGCGTTCCAGAATTCATTACCTCTCGTCCAATTTCCAATATCACCAATATCCCAATTGCCAAGGATCAACGTGGGATTCATTATTTTTCTGTGCGCCTTTCTCTTACAGCGTACCCAGGCTTCTTCTATCTCCTAAGGGCGTTATCCAGAGCTTCATTCGTAAAGTTTCTGCAATTCTCACAAACAAATTTCTTTATCGAATTCTCATTGCCGCTTTTACACATTCCATTCGACTCATAGAAAATTTATATCCAGCGTTCAACATAAAATCATAACGCAGTTAATCAGGCACATATATAAAATCATTACAGAAAATCCATGCGTTTTCATTGTTTCTCAAACCCATGATTACAATATGCATATGCGCTTTTATATTATCCAGTGTGCTGAACTATCTGCAAACGTTTCAACTACAACAAGTCGATTTCATAAAGGCCCTTAACCGATCCATTGTTCTGTTCAGAAGAAACAAAGCTTAAAACGAATTCTAACAAACCACGTATGAATTCTGCGCCTCTATTTAAGAGATCTCATCACCGATTTGTTCAGAACCCACAGCAATTATATTGAATTTCAAACAGAAATCGGCCTGCGTCCTCTTTCCAGATCTGAGATCACCTTCTACGCTTGAGAATTATAGCTCGACATCTCCACATCCAAATTAATACATTCAGGCGATTAAACCAATTTACCTGCGAATAGATTACCCTCTGCATTTACCTTTTAATCGATTAAAACTGCTGAATCGATACACATTGTCAAGCCATTAAATGAAAACAGCGTTCATCATGCCTACGTTTTCACGGCTTCAACATACATTTGTTCAATACTGCAGATATTCACATATCTGTACAAACCTTAAAATCAACTTTTCCAAACTTCAGATGTCAGAATCACTCCTTTACTACTCTATTCAAACTATGTCACTGCATAACAATTTTTAATTGCATTCTAGCAGAGATAGCTTTGCGCCCTCCTACGCTCAATTTCCAATTTCCATTGTGACACATATCAACCCAATTTAAAATTGAGTTCCTTATTTGACACAACAAAACTTATGCCTAGCTTGATTCAACACAACAATTGTGATGCTTGAGTGTATAGATCAATCTTAAAATTTCTTCACACTTCTTTTAATCGATCTTTCCAACAATCAATGTCTCAAACATATATATACATTTAACCAGAGATAAATATAACTTTCACAACCAATCACCAAATGTATATATCTGAAATCAAAACAAGATTACTTACAACTTAGTTTGGCCTGATATTCCAGATTGATGGCCCTTACAATTTACCAAAGGCTTACAGCCTTGGTTGTTCCAAATCAGCTCTCTACTCCTCTCACTATTCTCAATGTCTTTTTCTCACAAAACCCCTCCTACTTATACAATTTTAAAAATCATTTAATTAAATGCTCAATCCCTTAAAATCCTCAACAAACCCCTAAATTTCTCAACATCCCTAAAGGATAGGTTTTTATCCCTAAAATCCTTCAATTTATTAAATTTCCTCATATCCTTTTATTAATAAAAGATATTTACATAAATCCTCACCTTCTCCTATTTAATTCAAATTAATTAATAAAATATTAAAAATCATCACACCCCATATTTACAAATTAATATTATCACACCCCATATTTACAAATGGAGAAAAAGGTCTTGATGCTCCTGCATCAACCTTCCTCCTCTGAAAGGCATTCTCCATCATACTTCACCTCAAGGGCTTCATTTATGACAATTTCACCAGACTGTCCACCATCTTCTGCACATCCTGCAAACATACACAAACTATGAGATTTAAAAATGCAAGTTTTCATAGCCTCATCTTCTTCTCTTGTCAACATATCTTCCAATTCTTCTGAACTATTCCAATAGTTCATGAGATCTTTCTCATTAATCTCTTCACCCAGAATGTCACCCTGTTCTGGGCCACAAATGGAAACTTCCATTTTCAACTCAGCTTCTCTGAGTTCTTCACATCTCAATTGTGCACTCATCATCTGCTGGAGCTTCCTCAACTCTTCTGTTAACTGTATGTTTACCTACTGATCCCTCTTTACTTGTAGTCTTTGCCATTTCACTTTCTTCCTCATGGTCCAACCATGTCTCTGGTCCTTATTTCTCTACAACAATTCCATCAATAACTCAAGGTGAACTGCTATCTCAAATTTCTCCCTCTCATACTCTTCATCAGTCAACTACTTCCATATGCCATTTTCCTTGGCATTTTCCTTCTTATTTCTTCTGCTGTGGTCTTTCTCAGAACTTTTGAAATGACTATCAACCGTCATCTTCTCCTCCTTTTTGAACTTCATTTGTTCACTTATGGATTTCATTCAATCCCCTTTTCAACAAGCCTTCATACTTTCCATCCAACAATGCAAGCTCTCTTTCGGCGCTTGGTATCTTTTGGTTCTCTGTCTTGGAATCATCTCTTGGGAAACTCTCTTGCTCCTCTTTGCTGCAAACAACAACTGCAGTAATTCTTGTGTTACAATGACCAAACTCTTTGGGTGTCAGGCTCCGCCGATCATGCACCCAATTACATTCAAACCTTTGACTTTATTTAAGACCTTTTGACTCCAAACTTGACATCAACTCTTCATCTTGGATGAAAAATGCACCCTTTTATACAATAATTTAATGGTTTAACTCAAGCTATCCAAATTTCTTCATTTGACCTTAACATCTTATTTGACTTCAAAGCTTGACCCAATAATTACAATAGTGGATATTTTGACTCTAATTCAAGTTATACAATATACCAATGAACATCCACCCTTAATACATTCTCATGATGTAAATTATCCCCGTTACCAATTCTCTCTCATACTCTATTCTTATGATAATACATAAGTCACTAATTACATCATCTCCCATTATCACTTTCACATGATACTTAAGTTTTTAAATCGAAATGCAATCCACTTTTCCCAAGATTTATTTTATGATGAAAATAAAATAAATCATTTAATTTTCAACATTTAAAATACCTTTTTGAAATGAATTATCATACCTTATGCTCCCTTCAAGGTTATTTAATAAACCTTTTCTTTGCAATTTCAACTCTCCAGATTTCACTCTTCTGTGTCGTTCTTGTCACTGTGAATATTCGCATGCCCTTCATACCATAACCTCTTCAACACGCTCATCATATTAGTGTAGATAGTTTTCCTGCACTTCCATGCAACTCCTTCTTTGCAATGATGTTCTCATGCAACATTGTCTCTCTTCAGTGCGCAAAAAAAATCATTCATAGGAATTTTCCAAAACTTTCTTTTAACATGGTGGCATCAACATATTTCTCCGGAAGCAACAAACACAAACTGCACTATCTTCGAGACAGAACAATGTGAACACTTCCACGTGCACTACAAGCAACGATCAATCATGATCTTTAACTCATAGAAATCATAGATGCTCATTTACCGGCTTGCTCCTTCATGTAGATCTCAGTTATCATAACCTCAAAATGATATACCACAACCACGTTGGCTCACCATTTTTCTGTTGCGATTGGGTTCACCACTTGCTCTCGAAATGCCGCCAACATATCTCAATCAGCAAGGTCAAAACACTTCTTCAACGGTTCATTTCATAATTTTAAGTTTCAATGAAGTCTTTCTTCAAACTATTAGTCGGCACATTGGTGTAGGTGCTCACTGTAAAATATACTCCAACAGTCTTCTCAAAGCACAAATATACTTTTCTTTTAAGAGAAGAAAGAATAACTTATTTAAATCAATGAAGAGAATTACCATTCTTGAGATCTATGCTTTAGCCATAGAATGGCTTAACTTACTAATCAATAGAGATGCATGTGCACAAGGAATTCGTTTTTCCAACTTGGACTGCTATTATGAACGAGCGTTAAACATTATCTAGCTCAATACACAAATTTAATCTTCAGAAAATTTGCCCCACTGATTGAAGTGAATCGGCCCTCTGTTGGGAATAATTTCGCCCATAAAATAAATATAACTCGACCTCTACTTAAAGAAGGGAATTCAACTTATGAATCAAGTAGATGCTAACTCCTGGAAATTACCAAATCCACACTTTTTTCTGGAATAATAATCAAACTCGTCCATAATTAGCAGTGAGGAGATTCGACTACTCTTTTGCCTTGATATTTATGCCACGCTCGCGTAAACTGCTTGCTTATTGTCAGCATTCGTAACAAGATGGGATACCCCAGTTTGACAAGACTGCAACAAGACATATTTAATAGATAGTTGAAACATCGGCAATGTATGCAACTCAACTAATACAAACTACATATTTGGAGCCTCTTGTTACTCTTTCAAGATTGGATTTACAATATACGTTAAGTCGTAGCCGCAAAATCAGTTCAAAGAAATATCTTAAAACCATGAAAAATAAAACCTGAGAAATGTTTTCCCTGCAGCACTTTCATTGTGGCATCCAGTCCATCATACATCTTTAAGCAATAAAAGGCTAACATTCATTTCCGCAAGAGTTTATTTTTAGCACTTGGATGGTTAATAGCCGGAAATTTTCGATGGCATGCACCACCAGCAATGGATCAGAACTCTACAACCATTCTATGATAGGGTTTAAACACAAATGTTACCATCGCTCTCTCACATAAGGTAAAAAGGAACAATGACTCCCTACCATAGAGTGAGAACAAAGATTCCCAAACACACTAGGAAAACCAGAGTTCCTTTATCATTTTCCATTACCGTTGAACGTAAACTGGATTAAAACTGAGTCTCATACGCACCATTCACAGCTACTTCCCTGTAGCGTAACATCTGAATGTGAAATGACTATATTGGAAAGTCATCGAAAACATAATTGCTGGAATGCAAATTAATTTACAGGTGGAACCATAGTGTATCAACCGTTTATGTAATGCCACAATCTATTTTCGCTTTCCCAATTTGTCTTCACGCTATTATTTCAAATTGGTCTCTAGTTCCTACATTCATACATGCATTCCAACTTACGATAATTGATTGCCACTCTACGCTGAAGCCATCCGATCCCCTTGCCACGTTCCGTCTACACAACCTGAGATTTTCCGGAATCAGTTGTTTTTTATTTAATCGAAGTCTACCCAATTGCGCGCCTGTTCCTGCAAATTCACACACTCATCTCTCATCCATGGCTACACGGATTAATTATATCTTTGTTGCTTTGACACCAAAATGATGCAGAGATTCTGCATGAATCAGAGTAGAGCACATAGAAGGGTGTGTATTTCCTTTGGCATGAAAATCCTCATCAAAATCTTCATTAAAACCACATTCAGTTCAAACCAAAATATATATAAAGAAGAGAGAACCGAACATAAACAAAATACTGGTATATAATAATAACAAGAATTTCAGATTCAAACCATTTGCCTGAATATTACATTTGTTGGCCTCTCGGCTCTCGTCCCCTTTACATAAACTCTCACACCATTTCTCTCTATATCTCTCTTCCTTTCATCCTCACACAAACCTCATATTTATACATAATTGTGGATTAATTTCAATCCATGATTTCCTCCACCAATAACTCAACCAAATTCTAAAATAACTTTTATCCCTTTTTTGACTCAACTAAGTTCCATTTAAGGAATTCCTAATCCCTAAAATATCTATCCAACCCAACTCCACTCATATTCTCAATTAATTAGGAGAATATTTACAATAAATCTTACACTCAGATTTTTTCTCTTAATTTAAATAAAGAAGTGCATAATTTATAAAATAATTAAAAAAACATCACCCCCTAAATCACACAAATAAATAATGAAAATTAAGCAGGACGCTCCTGCATCACATATCATCCTTGTCTACGTTTTCATCCATTTCATTTCTTGTTTTAAGTTTTCATTGCTTATTTTAGGAGAAAAATATGTTTCAAAATCCGCCCTCGAGGATGCGTGGGTTCTCCATGTGAAAACCTCGCATCCCGATGATTTTTTAAAAGAAGAATCGTCGGGCCATCGCGGGTTCTGTGTGGAGCGCGTGCAGAGAATCGCACTGTATTCACTCAGAACCTGTGAAGGCACCGTGAAATTTTTGAAAACTTATATTTCTTCATAAAAAATGGTTCAAGTTTCCTCCAAATGAATTTTAATTGTTTAATTTGTTGATTTGTGGGAATTTTAATCATGTTAGAATGGCGGGAACGAGAACATGAGCTCGTGGATAATGAAGCCATGGATGATCAAGATACCATGCGTGCATTGAAAAACTGTGGTTTGTATAAATTCTTGTCAATCCCGGGAATGAAGGCACAAGTTGAGCTAATGACTTGGCTTGTGAATGCATGGGACGTGCAAGATCAATGTTTCATAATTGGTGACCACCGGCTTGAGATTGAACCAGAAAACATATATTTCCTTACCGGATCACCTCGGAAATGGAGAAACATTTCCTTATTTGGGACTAGACAAGGAAGTCTTCCCACTTCTAGCCACAAGGCTCAATATTGTAGCAATAATTCAGAGTTAAAGGACAGTCGCATAGACATCAAAACCATCTTGCGACTGGAACTTAAAATCATAGCATTCACAGTGACCAAGTTATGCAGTAGTGCAGCTCCTCATATGGCTACCAAAGCACAAAATCAAACTGCAGTTGAGTATTTTGGAGGGATGGTATTCAACTGGAGTGAAGGGGTATTGGCCAATATGAAGGGCCAAATGACTAGAGAAAAAATTGGGAAGTTGAAAAACTTTAGATACAGTGCCATTCTTATCTCATTTTCTCTAGAGAGAATTCCACTTCTTGCTCCTCAACTGATTCCAGTGGATCCTGGAAGTCCTCAGGAACCTCGTATGGTGTGATGGGTAGCACTAATGGCTCGCCATGTTGGCGACGATGGTTCAGTATTTTGGTTCACTCCGACTTATTTCATGTGGCTCAAGAACCATGTCTTCACTATTGAAGACTTTCCTTATGCGGGAACGGACTATAGAGCTTATCCTGAAACATCCTTGCCACCAGGAGCACAGTGGGATGAGACAGGTTAGTGAATCATTTTGAATTTTTTAGACTAATTTTTATCTGATTTTTTATCGTCCAATACTAAAAAAAAAAATTAAATGCAGATTTCAGTCCTACATGACCAGCAACGCTTCGTCGCTTTGACAGGTGAGAAGCACAACCTTTTGCACCTCCACAGGATGATGCAGTAGAGATCCTCGCAGAGATGGAGCACAACCTTGAGAGGTTGACCATTGATATTTCTGAGACAGGAATCGATAATATCCCTCTCAGGCTCCATAGACACGTGACTGGTGTTCTGGGTCCATTCAGGAGATTTATGCGCAAGGTGGCGCGCTTTATAGTTTGTTATCACGACCATCATCATGGATAGTTGATGGTCAATGTAGATCGACATCAATCTATGAATGCGCCAGCCCATTTGCGCTAAGAGTGCAAGAATGGATCTTATGGAAGAGTACCTTGCGACAGGCACAAAAGTCTCATCATAATCTAACCCCTCGATCTGTGAGAAACCCCGGGCCACAAATTTGGCCTTGTATTTCTCCACACTCCCATCAGCAGCTTTCTTTACCTTGTAGATAAATCTCAAACCTACCATTGATTTTTCAACCAGTCTTGGGACTATCTCCCATGCATCGTTTTTTACAATGGAGTCATACTCCTCCACCATCACATCAACCCAAGTAGGTTGTTGCACTGCTTCCTGAAAGGAAGATGGTTCAGTCACAATACATTTTCTCATAAGATCCATGTATCTAGTAATCGGTCAGGAGACTGTCTTTTTTGCGTTGTAAAGTAGGGGCTCCTACATTTTGTGCAGCATCAAGTCTCAACCTATCAGCTTTCGTGGTGCGGCTTCTGCCATTTCTGATGGATGGCTCTGCATGAGTGATTTCGTCCACTCCATGAACCTCCTCATGTGGTTGATCCACATCTTGAGACTCATCTTTGGGAACCAGCAAATCCTCCTTTACATGCAAGTCCAGCTCCCTCTCAAGGGACCACTGCATGGCTTTCCCATCATTAAATTTTATATCCCGTCGCACAATAGCCATTTTTTTGTTTGGAAAATACACACGATAATTATGGGGTGTTTCTGTGTACCCAAAAAAAATCGCAACTTCAGCAGTCGGTTCCAGCTTCTTCCTGGAGTCCTTGGTCACATGTACATAAACAGATGAGCCAAAAATCTTAAAGTGTGAAACATAAGGTTTCTTACCAGTGAAAGCCTCTTCAGGTGTACTCATGCCAAGTACTCTAAGAGACAGTTTTTCACAAAAACTGCAGTGTTACATACTTCCGCCCACAAATGCATTGGTAGGCCCTGATCATGCAACATTGCTCATGTTGCACCCACGATCGTTATGTTCTTCCTCTCCGCGACCCCATTCTGTTTTCGATTATGAGGTGCTATGAGTTCTCTTCGAATTCCTTCTTTGCTGCAGAAGTTCTTGAATTCATTAGAGATGTATTATCCACCATTATCGCTCCTAAGATCCTTAGCTTGCTTCCCCGACTCTTTCTCCACCAATGCCTTAAACTCACAAAACTTAGAGAATGTTTGATATTTATTTTTCATGAAGAAGATCCAGCATTTATGAGAAAATTCATCAACAAACATTACATAGTACTTATGTTTTTTTGTTGAAGCAACCGATAATGGTCCACACACATCTGTGTGAACTCTCTCAAGGATCCCCGAAGCTCGGTTCTCCTTCTCATGAAAGGTGGAATTTTCATAGTTCCCCATGGTGCAACCCTTGCACTGATCTAACTGAGCAAGTGTTCCCATTGGAAGTCTAGTAGAAATTTGTTGCATGAATTTCAAGGCTCCATGATGAAGATGGCCCAATCGCCTGTGCCATAATTCGCCCTCATCCCGACTCACCACTTTTTCCACCTAGCCCATCATGGCAGCGTAGCCATCTACCCCTAGCTTGTAGAGATTCTTAACTCGAATCCCTATCCTCTTGCCTTGACCCGTTGTTTTATGTCGCAATAAATCTTTTCCATCACTAAAAAAAACGTCATAGCCTCTGTCCTCCAACATTGCGACTGAGACCAAATTTTTCTTCAGACCTGGTACATGCATTACATATTTTAATTGAAATGGTTTACTTGACTCCCTCTGAAAGGTAATGGTCCCAATCTCGGTAGCACTGTATCATTTGTCGTCGCCCATCTCAATATGCATGTGGAGATCTTTCTCCTCCAAGTCACTAAAAAATTCCTCATCTCCCGTCATGTGAAAGGAAGCGCCACTATCCAAATACCACACAGATCCCAATGCATTGGACACCATGCATGCAATCAATGAGAATTCAAGTTCAAATTGTGAGGCAAGGGCCTTGCCAGTTGCAGATCCAACAAACTTCTTGTTCTCCTTATTTTGTGGACAGTTAGTAGCAAAATTCCCATGTTAGTGACAATGAAAACACTTCACCTTGGACATGTCCTGCTCCTTGCCTTTGGACTCGGATTTTGAATGGAATTTATTCCCATTCCCTTTCCTCGCGTTCGCAACCAAAGCATAATCCTCTTCATCCTCATTCTTAGATGAAGATCCATCTATGGTGTTTAGTCTGAACTCCTCCTGCACCAAATCCAACCACAGTCGTTCCCAATTTGGAAATTTTTCCCTTCCCTTGATAGAGTCTTGATAACTGTGCCAACTCTTAGGAAGTCCTAAGAGATCCAAGCTCACCAAATCATCAACAGTGACTGTTATTCCCACACTCCCCAGTTCATCACGACATTGGACAAACTTCGTGAGATATTTTGGAATGGTGTCACCCTTTTCCATCTTGATCTTCCTGAGTTTATCTTTGAGCGCCAATTTCCTAGGTCGTTTCTACTTTGGAATAGATCCGTCAAAACCTTCCACATAGCATATGGTGTGGCTTTTCCATGGAAGCTTGAGACAATGTGGTCTCTTACCCCCTCCAACAGGATCCTCCTCGCCTTTGCCACTTTCTTTTTCCATGCATCAAGATTGGTAGCATTTGCAACATCTGGCTTAGGAACATCTTTTTCAATGAATTCCTTCAAGCCATTGTCTTAGAGTGCTGCCTCCACCCTATCCTTCCAAGCAATGTAGTTCGAGATGCCCTCAAGTGCATACTCTAACCTTTAAGCCATTGTCTTAAAGTACTGCCTCCAGACAACCTGCCTTCCTTGCGCAATCCCTGATGGTAAATATCCCTAAAAGATAGGAATTATTGCATGCCTTGACTGCGCAGGTATCATGGGCACTCCAATGGGTGTTTGCCTGCATGTGTGCAAGAAGATAATGTCACAACTGATATTCAACCTCCCTTTCACCTAGAACTCAAATGGGTCTCCACTGGATTTGACATGCATACAGCTAATAATAGTAAATCCTCAGTTGCATGTGAGATCACTGATTGTGAATTAATTAATATTTATTCACTAGATCTCTCACTAGTTTATCTTCAGTTACAACTAGCACAACTGAGTTTAACTCACTTAACTGAGTTAAACTATTTACAACTTGCACCAACTCATGCACCACTGCACTTTGAACTCTGTTACAACTAGAATTACTCTGCATGTCCCACCAACCAACCTCTAACTCGAAATCCACTAGCTAACTGAAGTTTCAATTCCACATTGAGAATAGATTATAGTTTAATGTCCATCTAAATTAAGGGATAATAAAAATAGACATGCACCCAAAAATAACACTGTGGGCCCCACCCTAGTTTGGGTGCTTAATGCCACCAGGTGCTTAATGCACTAGGCGTGGGTGCTAAATATTCTTTTTGAATCCCAACAGGTAAAATTTTAAACATCTTTACTCCATTTCTTAAATCCAAAGAAAAAGGTTAATTCAATACAAAGAATTGAAAATCCTCTTCTAAAATATTTTAATACTTCTTTTAATTAAAAGCGTAAAACGAATTTAAAACATCTCCTATGGATATATTAAAATCTTTAAAGACAAATATTTGCATGTCAAAGTTGTAATATTTGAAAATATTAATTTGATGTAGCTAGTTTTGTTATCATGCCATCTAAAAAATATCATTAAATCTAATATTAATACTAGCCTAGATCCATCTAAATATGGATCTATTATGCTTTGAGAGGGATTAAATCTCTCAAGATGTAAAACTTCATTTTGGAGTGTAAAATTTTAAGAAAGGGTTACACTTTAAGGGATTTGATCCCTCTCCACGCATGATAGATTTGGAATTAAATAAATCTAAACTGATTTATTTTCAACATCATCTTGATATACTACAACTACTCTCCCTCAATTGGATCGTAATGGATTGACCTACAACCATGTAGAGAGACATTCAATATTGCATGCCATACATAGTGATTATGATGTTTGGTTGATTTGGAGGGTCACCTTCACCGTATGAGCCATCAAAACAAAAATAAGAAAAATCCACATAAATATCACATCCAATGTTACTCCTAAACAACAACCGCATGTTGGCAATGTCACTGCCCTTGTTTTTTTGTTTATTGTGCTTTATGTGTGAAAATAATATATATATATATATATATATAGCATCTTTCTTTACAACTAAACTTTCCACCTTAGTAACCAACATCGGATGTACTGATTGGATTGGAGTGACAAATCTATCGAATGGCTTCGGTCTCCCAAATATGGAGAGATATGTAATATGATAATACATATTCGATCAGCATTTAGTTCTAGTATGTAAATTTAATTTAAATATTTATGTAACTACCCTTATATTATTCTAAGTCACCGGGTTATTGTGTGTACATATATGGTCAGCAATTTCCTTTCAAGTTTCCGCTTTTGTATTGTGTTTTAGATCGTTAGGAAAGAGACATACCCTCAAATTTGAATTTTTATGAAACTTTGATTTTTAATTTAGATTTCTTGATAACTAGCAAATATATGGTGTACATTAATTTTTTGATTGGATAGGAGTTTGTTTGGTCCAAACCTTCAAATTTATTGACATCTCATTAAAAAAATGTTATATTTGTAAATTTTAAATAAATTAAAGGAAATAAGTAAAATAGAAAATGGTGAATAAAAAATGCCCAACCTAACTATATAGTGTTAATGACTATGGCGTTATATTAAATTCAAACAAATATAACATTTAATTATTATATATAACACCATATAAAATTTAAAGTCTTTTAAAAAAAAACCCACCCACTTTACAAAAATTTTACCGCAGGTGATTACTATAATTATGACTTAAAAATTGTCGATTGTTTAAAACAAATGGTTGGGACCCGAAAACCATTCAAATTTTAAAAAATAAAATCATAATGTACACAAGCATTTACCCAACTACATTAAATGCTCTAAAGAGCTCCCTCGATTTACGAATGTAATGCTTAGTGATGGGTATTTATTTTTTGAACTCATTTTACTTTTATGGCCTTTCAAAGGGGATATTGGAATGCCTTAACATCCCTAATTGCATTAATTAGAAAATTGTTGTGGGTGGTCTGCACAGGATTAACAATCACACAATTCGACCTGTTACCATCAAACGATTTGCAATGATTTCGGCTCGTTGCCATCAAACGATCTGCAAGGTCATGTACATGCAGTCATCAGAAGTATTGATTATCTCACTTTTTTTTTTCCTCGAGAAAAAAGCGTAATTTTATTACAGCAGATGTGTACAATAAATGAGAAACACATAGATATGTGTTCAGAAAAAACAAACCCCGAAGTTTGTTACAAGAGTCAAAAACTGAGTCTAACATAGCCTATGCAATTCAAAGCTTATCTTATACAAGCTGATCAATAAACCAAGATATCAAGCTAATATAGCTCAATATAGCGGACTATCTTATACTTAGTCTAATATAGCCTGTGCAGATAACAAGCTTTTACAAGCTGTTCAATAAACTAAAACAGTCAATAAGTCCCTTTTGAGAACTAACAATTCAAACTTAGCAAGGATACTGCTCTACTCAGCCCAACAAGTTCCACTGCCAAGAAACAAAATTCAACCACTCAAAAGAAAACCGGACATAGTACAGTCATTCACCCGGGCCAAAACGGAGTCTGCCAGCAATTTAGAGTCCACGATCTGTATGGAGCACCGCCCAGGGGAGCAAGAAACTCTGTTATATCAATTAAAACATGAACTCTGCCCGCTGTTGAAGCCCTTCAATTGAGAAATCCGAAAAAGATACCAGCGAATTTAACAGTCTTCAACATCTAATACTGTGAAAGCGTTCTACAGGAGTGGGCAGCCCGTAAACTATATCAAAAACAAGCCTGATATACCATATCGGCCCACAGCAAGCAAAACGAATGTTGCATCCTGTAGGTAAAAATGGTGTTATGTTTGCAGAGGAAAACGCAGGAGCCCCTCATTCAAATAAGGATTGATGAAAGTATTCAGAGATATCGCCACCAAGATGTTCTCTGATCCTCCATAAGCCCACAACCTGTTGGATCCCCCTCTTAGAAGCTCGATCTGCCATGTCATTATTTTCACGATAAATATGTTGACAGGAGAAAGATTCAAGTGAAGTTAGGATCTCCCTAATAGAGCGAAGCAAATGCTGTAAATGGTGCACTCTGCATTGCTGATATCCTTTTATCCAGTTAATCACATTCAAGGAGTCACCATAAAAATTTAACCTTCTGCAACCTTTCTCCACAGCAAACAGCAGAAGGATCTTAAGGCTCATCAGTTCAGCATTGTTATTCGATCCTTCCCCAAGCCCAACAGAGATCTCAAACCAATGTGCTTCAGTGAGAAACAACAGAGCCCCCCCACCACGAATATTTTGCTGCATCGCCCCATCAAAGAAGCCCCAAGGAATTCTACTATCAATGTCCAACAGCAGAACCTCCCTCTGTTTGGCAACACGGACATGGATAGGAAGAGCAGAATGCAGACCTATAGTCATGGCACCAATGACCACAGGTGTACTGACCACCCCATCAAAAAGTAAACGGTTACGGGCCAACCAAACACCCCAGATCACAAGGAGGGGCAGAGCTTTTAAATTCTGTTCAGTATGAGATGCCCACCAAGCATCCCATGCCTGTGACACAGTTAAGCCCTCCCATCTACAATGGAGACCCAATAACCTGGAGCATTCCAGCCACACCCCTTTAATGAAGGGATAGCTAAGGAAAAGGTGATTGACCGACTCATCATCAGCCTTACACAGACAGCACCAGCCCGGGCCCTGAAAACTTCTGTGTTGCAGCACATCCCAGGTGGGGACTTTGTTTTCAAGGACACACCACATAAATATGCGAGTCTTGGGAGGGCAATTAAGTTTCCAAAGTTTCTTCCACCACCACCGCTCATCACCCAAGACAGCCCCAACACTAAGTTTTTTATATCCCGCCCGAGGAGAATAGATCCCGGACGGATCAAAATCCCAAACAATCATATCCTCCCGCTCCTGTAGCAAAATATGAGCCTGTTTTAAAGCACTGATGTAATCAGCCAGAGCCCTCTCATCAGCAATCTCCAGACCCAAAGAAGAGGCCAATATCCAGGACTGAGTGCCCAACCTTCTCCGAACAGGATCAGCAAGTTGAGCAAGAAAAGTAATCCCCCTCTGCCTTAAGGCTCCAACCGTTCGCCCAGGTAGAAGATGCTGAAGTTCACTTCCCATCCAAGGATCCTCACCAACCCGGAGCTTCCTGCCACTACCCACATCCCAAGCCAGACTAGATTCCAAAATGTGAAAGGAATTAACGAGAGCCTTCCAAATCACAGAACCTCCTGCAGAGGTTTTCCTTGGATTCCTAATCCAATCAACAATAGACAGAGTGGCAATATATTTCTGAGAAATCACCTGAGTCCAAAGGCTATCAACATTAATGAGCCTCCACCCACCTTTAGCTGCAAGAGCCTGAGCAAAGAGAAAGATGTTTTTCAGACCCCAACCACCCAATCCTTTAGGGACAGCAATTTTCTCCCACCGAACCCATGGGGTCACCAAAGTATCCTGCTTCCCACTCCAAAGGAATATAAAGCAAATCTTCCTGGCTGCCTCCAAAATACCTTTTGGGATCCATGAGAGAGACAACCAATACACCGGAACAGCCTCCAATACAGACTTAACAAGAGTTAAGCGCCCAGCTCTAGACAGCCATTTATGACACCACACTCTCAAACGCTTTTCCAGCTTTTCCAGCAACCAGCTCCAATCATGTTTCCTATAATCATTGGGTTTAAGGTGGAACCCCAAGTAAGTCAGCCCATCAGCCAAACCTACAGAGTTATAAGGGAAAATCCTTTCAAACTCACGCCTCTCCTCCTCCCTCAAATGTTGTGAAGTGATGGAAGACTTCACAACATTCACTTCCATACCGGTGGCTTTGCTAAACAGGTCCAAAATCCCACCAAGAGTAACAGCATCTCGCACCGAACCAGAGCAAAAGATTAACACATCATCAACAAAAAGTAGATGAGTGATGAAAAGATTTTGAGCAACCGGAATGCCCTTCAAAGAGCCCTGTCTTGTTGCCTCCTTAAGAGCTCTGCTCAGGCCCTCAGCTACCAATAAAAACAAAAGGGGAGAAAGAGGGCAACCTTGACGAAGGCCCCTTTCAGCATGAAAAAAGGGGGAAGCATCCCCATTTAGAAAAACAGAGAAAGATACAGTAGTTATACAGCTCCTGATCCATCTAATAAAGCCAATGCCAAAGCCAAGGTGAGTCAGGAGCATACGAATAAATAACCATCTTACCCGGTCATAGGCTTTAGAGAGGTCTATTTTCAGCACAGCCCCTTTGAGGTTCTTGGTCTTCAAGCTATGGAGAACCTCTTGAGCAGTCCCAATTGCTTCGTGAATTTGACGTCCATCCAGAAAACCAAATTGTTCCCCAGAGATATGAAGAGACAGAATGCTTTTGAGTCTTCTAACAATCACCTTGGCTACCACTTTATAAATGCAGTTGCAGAGAGATATTGGACGAAAATCAGCCAATGAAAGGGGGTTATCCACTTTCGGGATTAAAGCTAAGAATGTGGAATTAAAACTAGCCGGAATCCTCCCTGAAATTCTAATATCCTCCACAACTTTCAGAAGATCTGCCCCTAACACATCATAAAGAGCCAAGAAGAATTCAATCAACCAACCATCTGGCCCAGGACTTTTAGCTTTTTGAAAACTATGGAGGACCTCCTTTAATTCCATCTCAGAAACCTCAGCCATCAATGTTCTGTTATCAGCCTCCTCCACAAATCTCGGAAAGAGTTGAGCCACTCTAACAACCTCCGCCAGAGAAGCATGATCAGGAGCCTTAAATAGAGCCTTAAAATGATCAACTCCCAGCTTTGCTTTAGCCTCAAAGGAAGAATGTTCAATGCCATGACCATCCCTTAAACTCCAAATGGTATTAGCCGCCTTCTGACCGCGGGCAAAAGCATGAAAAAAATTTGTATTATCATCTCCACATGCCAACCATGTGGCCCTGCTCTTCAGCCTCCAAGATTCTTCCTTATCCATAAGAAGGGAGTTCCTTCTTTTTTCAAGAGCAACAAGGGTATCTTTATCTGCTTGTGAATGAAACCCCCCACCAATCCCCTCATAGATCAGACGAAGTTCCTCTTCAACCTGCTTCAGATCCAAATCCTCCCTCAATCTCTTATAAACCGACCAAGTCTTCACTGCTTCCTTGATACGCTTAAAATTCTCAGCAAAATGAAAAGCTTCAGATAGATTACTATCAGCCCTATAAGGAATCCACCTAGCAAGAACAAGGGCTTTAAAGGAATCATCCCTGAGCCAAGTATTGTTGAACTTCAACGGGCTGGGAGGCTGTCTAGGCCCGATCTTTAAGTCGAGGAAGATAGGAAAGTGATCAGAAGCACCCCCACATCCAACCCACTGTCTGATTTGAAAAGGCCTGTCCACAATCTGCTCAGCCACCAGGAAACGATCAATTCTCTTCGCTATTCTATCTTCAGCACATCTATTATTCCTCCAAGTGGGCTTCAACTTTAAAGGCTCAATATCGAGCAAATGGTTCTCCACTAATTTTTGAGTGAAGTACCCAGCCAAAGAATCAGTATGAGCATGAGGACCCCATACCTCAGCTTGACCCAAAGAAAAGTTCAAATCACCTCCCAAAATCACTGAGTCCCCCTTGAGTAGGGAGTTACCCAGTAGAGAATCCCAGAAAGGGATCCGATCTTGATATGGGCCATAGATATTGAAAATATTGAAATCCTCACCTAGCTCCAAAGCCTGAAAGTTTAACCCCATAACAGACTCCATACCCCAAAAATTTAGAGGTTTAATTGTTCTTTCATTCCAGCCCACAGCCAGCCCACCCGATCTACCTCTAACATCCAGCGTCTCAAAAAGCCATCCAGGCAGCCAACCTTCTAATCTAGCTTTGACCACAGATCCTGCTCCTAAAGTCTCTTGAAGCAAAATTAAATCCGGACAATCCAAAGAAATAATCCTCCGGAAAGCAGCTTTCTTTTGGGGTCCTGCCAATCCCCTGCAATTGTAGGACATGATCTTCATTACACACCAGTCTTCAGGGACTGTCTTGCTCTAAGTGCCCTCTCAATAGAAAACTGCGTCCCATCATGTACATCCAACATAGCTCGATCCTGTGCTCTCGCCAAGAAGGAAATCCTTCCCCTACCCCGAGCTGCTGGAAATTCCCCCCTCCCTAACCCCCCTGCACCTTTTTTAGCACTGGATCTCAAATTATACCCCTTGACCAAAGGAGCAGAGGTTTCCAAAGGAACCATCAAACCTTCCCCTGGATCGAATACAGTAACCTTCCCTTGAGGTGCTGGCTGGGAA